>JAHBCN010000357.1:0-75000 GCA_019359885.1 Listronotus oregonensis | reverse complement strand
TTTAAAAAAAAAAATTTTTTTGTTTTTTTTTAAAAAAAGGAAAAAAAAATTTTTTTAATTTTTGGGGGTTTTTTTTGGGGGGAAAAAAATTTTTTTTTTTTTAAAAAAAATTTTTTTTTGGTTTTTTTTTAAATTTTTTTTTGGTTAAAAAAAAAAAAAAATTTTTTTTTAATTTTAAAAAAATTTTTAAAAATTTTTTTTTAAAAAAAATTTTTTTTTTTTAAAAATTTTTTAAAAAAAAAAAAAGGGGGAAAAAATTTTTTTTTAATTTTAAAAAAAAAATTTTTTTAAAAAATTTTAAAAAGGAAAAAATTTTTTTTTTTTTTTAAAAAAAATTTTTTTAAAAAAATTTAAAAAAAAATTTTAAAAAATTTTGGCCCCTTTTTTAAAAAAATTTTTTTTTTTAAGGTTTTTAAAATTTTTTAAAAAAATTTTTTTTTAAAACCCCCTTAAATTTTTTAATTTTCCCCAAAAACTTTCCAAAAAAATTTTTTCCAAAAATTTTTGTTTTTTTGGGGGGAAAAAAATTTTCTTTAAAAAAAAATTTTTTTTTTTTTTGGGCCTTTTTAAAATTTAAAAAAAAAAAATTTTAAAAAAAAAAAAACCCAAATTTTTAAAATTTTAAATTGGAAATTTTTCCCAAAAAACCCCAAAAAAAAATTCTTAAAAATTTTTTTTTTTAAAAAAAAATTTAAAAAATTTTTTTTTTTTTTTTTAAAAAGGGAAAAAGTTTTAAAATTTTTTTTTAAAAAAAATTTTTTTTTTTGGAAAAAAAAATTTTAAAATTTTTTGGGGGGTTTAAAAAAAAAGGATTTTTTAAAAAAAACCCCCAAAAAATTTTTAAAACCCAAAAAAAAATTTTTAAAAAACCTTTTTTAAAAAAAGGGGGAAAAAAAATTTTTTAAAAAATTAAAAGGTTTAAAAAAAAAAAATTTAAAAATTTTTTTAAAAAATATTTTATTTAAAAAATTTTTAAAAAAAATTTAAAAAATTTTTTTAAAATTTTTTTTAAAAATTTTAAAAAAAAATAAAAATTTTTAAAAAATTTTTTTAAAAAAAAAAATTTAAAAAATTTTAAAAATTTCCCAAAAAAAAAAATTTTTTAAAAAAAAAAAAAAATTTAATTTTTTTAAAAAAAAAAAATTTTTTTTTTTTAAAATTTTTTTTTTTTTTTTTTAAAATTTAAAATTTTTTTTTAAAAAAAAAAAAAAAAAATTTTAATTTAAAAAAAATTTTTAAAATTTTTGGTTTAAACCTTTTTTTAAAAAAAGGAAAAAATTCTGGCTACGAACTTGCATAATAATAATTAGTTTAAGAAACTATGTCAATGTAAAAGGTTTAATTCCCTGTACATGGAACAGGCTAGTACAGTAGAGCTAAAACAATGTAGGTTTTTATTATTTTGATCAAATTGTTAAAATGCTTACGTTCGGGTCTAAATATCTACCAAACAAACAGGCTATTTTGTATAAATATAGTTATATAGGATTATTCATATAACCTGTAATGGTTGTACAAGTTGCTAAGACAATATACTACTTCTGGAATTTCATACAAATTAATAAAAATATTTTTTATATTTTTTAAAGTCGGAGCATCTAGTCTGGGGTACTTAAACAAATACATTAGTAAAGTTAAGCTAACAAATTATTTAATTATTAAAAATGAATGGTAAAACCAGCTTAAAAGCATTATTTTTTGAAAAAACCATACACAAATTTTTATCCAAAAAACTAAAGTGACAAACATGTAAGTTAACAAACTTTTTATAGTAAATAATAAGTTAAACCAATGATCAAGGTATGAATTAAATGTTTAACCAAAATGTCAACTGTTAAAAAAACCATAGAATTAATAAGTTGGATTGTACCCATGGATATTTGTATTGTCAAAACAGTAAAGGTAGTTCTAAAATGCATTATTAAATGGTTAAAACAAAAGTAAAAGTTATGATAAGAAATTAATAATTTAACATTAACCAAGATAAAATAAAAACTAGTTACCATGTATCTACCCTTTAGACTTAGTACGTTTTAAAATAAATAAAATACAATAAAAACAATACTTAGATTTACCCTCGCACATAAAAAAAAAGATGGCGGTTTATTACTATGTTATATAATAAGGTAGATGTACCATATTACGACATATTTAGGCATTTTCAACTTTAAGGATGGTTTTTAAGAAAAGGAGTGAGAAAACGAAAAATGTTCTATTCTGTCGAATGTTATTATAAGATGGATGTAGAACATAATTTTGCGTATCAGCCTTTAATTTGTAAAAATAATTTCGTGATAAAATTTGGCTTCTGACCTAATGCCGGCAACCAGGGCCGGATTTAACTTTTTGCCGCCCATAGGCTAATATATTTTTCCGCCCTAATGTATCAATATTTTTGGGATATTAGAACCAACAAATTAGCATTAAAAGAATGTAAACTTTACTAGTAATTCTTATAAAAATTTAGGAAACAAATTTAACAAAAGTCAATCGTACAAAAAATGAAATAACAATTTTTTAAAGCAAACAAATTTTATAATATAAAATCAAAATATAAATTAAAATGGTTAAACAAATAAGTCTTATTTGAACCATGTATTGTTTAATTATAGGCAAAACCTTATACTAACATTTTTCTTCGAGCCTTTTTTTCTGCTAAATCATTAATTATATTATTAAAATTTACGATAACATTTTTTTTAAATTCATCGTAAATTTGCCGCTCATCATATTTGCCGCCCTGGGCTTCAGCCTACTCAGCCTTTGCGTAAATCCACCACTGCCGGAAATCGTTGTATGTAATTCCGTGCTATCGTCGAAGCATACGTTTTTTTTATTTACATCCACAAAAAATGTAAGTGCTTGTAAGAATAAACTTGGGTAAATGGATTAAAATAATTATAATTACCTAAATAAAAATACAAATTTAAATCAATTTTATAGATTTGTTTAACTCATTTAGCGATAGGAGATTCCTTTGATGAAGTCAGTGCAGTTGGAACCTTTGGCTAAGAATAGTATATGTTTTAAAAGCTTTGTACCTAGATATAGTACCATCATATTGGGTTTCGGGCGTATATTGTGTTGGACCCATTTTCCCATCATTTAAATCTATATATATATATTTTATATATATATATATATATATATATATATATATATATATATTATATATATATATATATATATATATATATATATATATATATATATATATATATATATATATATATAAAAAAAAAAAAAACATATATATATATATATATATATATATATATATATATATATATTTATATATATATATATATATATATATATATATATATATATATATATATATATATATATATATATATATATATATATATTTATATATATATATATATATATATATATATATATATATATATATATATATTTTTATATATATATATATATATATATATAATATATATATATATTTTTATATATATATATATATATATAAAAAAAAAAAAAAAAAAAGTATATTTTAGTAGGGGCCCGAACCTAACGAAGCCTGTTTTTGAATTGCCCCCGGGGACAAAAATAGAGCAAAAAAGTGTTTTTTTACGGTTAGCCGTACGGAAGGCGTCTTACGGAGACAGAGGCTACTTAATATTGTGTCTCGCCTGGCGGAGACAGGCTTTTCATCTAGTTATTAATAAATTAAACCCCAGTTACAAATCAAAGACAAAAATATTCCGGATTGATTTTCTCTTATTGAGTCATACGAACGCAATTAGGTTCTCCACCTTAGATGTGTGAACATAATGGTAGCAGTCATAAAATCCAAAATTTATCTTAAAATAATAAATTAAAATTCCTACAAAATTTTTGTTAATAATTATCAAATAATAATTTCATAAAAGGGCCTTGGTTCATAAGGAAAAGAGGTAATCGGCCTTTTCACTTTTTGAAATCTCACCCAGCTAGGCTTGTTGAGAATAAAGAGACGTTTTTTTTGTTTTTTCTTTTAATAACGTAGGAACTTTAAAAAGTTTATTATTAAATCATGATGATTTTTCGTTTTTTTCTAATATCTTAGCCGCATTAAAAGATTTTTTAGTTTTGCTTACGCGAAATTAAAGGTGTTTGAAGCGCGGATGAAGCACAATTTTTAAAAAGTTTTTGGCAGGAAATTTATTTTTTTTAGGCTTAAAATTTTTTTAATGTTTTTTTAACATAACCTGTTGACCCAGGTTTTTTTTTTTAATATATATATATATATATATATATATATATATATATATATATATATATATATATATATATATATATATATATATATATATATATATATATAATATATATATATATGATGTATCTTTAGTAGATTATGAATTTTTTTCAACATTTTTGAAAGGGTGATAGGGGGTCAAAAAATCTATTTTTTTTTTTGCTATTTTTCGATATTTTTTTAGACAAACGTGCAATTTTATTGGGATTTTTTAAATTTTTCTAAAGAAAAATACTTTTTGAATTCAAAAGTAAATAAGAAAAACGTTAAAAAATATTTAAATATTACTTAAAAGTAGAGGCCCGCAGGTTCCTTATGGAAAATGAGTTTTTGCCAATTGTTTTCAAAATTTACATTTAAATTTTTCGAGACTTTTTAACACACTGATTAAAAGTCTGCACCGGCACAAAACCCCAAAACTCTCCCAATCCTCCCAAAATAACTCTCAAAGGTCCCTGGGGATTGTTCTTATGGAAAATGGGTTTCGATCAATTATCTTTAAACTTTGCGTAGCGATATTTCTTAACATGCTAATCAAAAGTCTCCACAAACACAAAGCCCGAAAACCTCCGTAACTGCCCAAAATCACGCTCAAAGTGTGATTATTAACATGGTTCCTTTCTCTTGTATATCGGTTATATATAGTTGTCTTAGTTCGTCTCGCCTACAGCCACCAGCTAATCCAATTAACAAACACACCTACAAATAAACATATTATAATTATTATTAAATTAATTAACTTTGAAGTTATTTTAATGTGTTACCTTCCACATTCTCATCTGGCTCTTCTGTTACGAACTTATTAACATCATTTCTTGTAAAAATTGCGGAATTTTTCGCCTGGTATCCTACACTGCGAGTTTGTAAAAATGCAATCAATATACAGTGTGTCCCAAATTGGTGGGGAATGTATGGGGATCTTGGAAACCACGATAGATAGAAAATCGGTTAAAGGGGGGAAAGTTTTGGACAATTTTGTTAGTAAGCTAATCCCGTTTACTACATGGTTCTATCTATTTAGGTTTTTAAGAAATTTTGAAAAAACCAGAAACATGCATTTTTGAAAATCGGCCATTTTTTTTTATAAGTAAAAATTTTTTCCAAATCTGTAAAAACTTCTTCAAAGCAACTTTTTTTGTAGAATATGACTAAGTAGTCAATTTTTATTTTCTACGTTTCGGCTTTTAGAATCATCATCAACTTTATTTTTTCATATGGACGCCATATTGGATTTTTTCGCAGCCCAAAAAGTGCTTTTATTCTGATTTCAACAATGTATAACATGTTATAATTTAAGAGTTTATAACCTCATTTATTTTAAAAAACAAATATTTTCTCAGTTGGCCTTGATTCCGGCGAACGTAATTTTTTTTTGTAAACAATAAAATATTAGTAATTAGCAAAACAGATAAGCTAAACAAATATTTTACAGAAATGGGTTTCGCGACCATAGCTATAACGTTAATACCGTGTTACAACAAAACTACACCTAACAAGTTAATTGAAACAAGTGAAAACAAAAACAATGAAAACTGGACAAACTAATATGAAGATGTAAAATAACGACCTAAATTCAAAATGTTGTGCATATTTCTTAACATATTAACGATATTTTTAAATAGTCCTAACTACCCTATGAATTGGGTTTAAATTAGGTGACTGGAATTCTCTATCCCAAAATCCCTGGCTGAAGATGTTGGATTTTCTTTTAAATTGTTGGTTAACTGTAGCATCTCGTTTTCGATTTTTTTTTTAACGTACTTCTTAGGTCGTGGTTTTTTAAAAATTCCGAATTTAAGCAAATCTGTAACCAGTTTTTGAAAGTATGTTAGTTTAGGATGTTGCCTTTCAGGAAAATTGTCGAAATACGTTTGCGCAGCTTTATTAACATTTCTATTGCTTTGGAAATAACGTTGCAAAATATCAAGTTTTTCTTTAAATAAAATTAATCATTTTACAAAGTTAAAAAAATTAATAACGTACCCGAGCTAACTTGAGAATGACGCTAGATGACATTCGCCGGAATCAAGAGCCAACTGAGAAAATATTTGTTTTTGAAGTGGGTTTAGGTTATAAACTCCCAAACTATAACATGTTATACATTGTTGAAATAAGAATAAAAAAGCACTATTTGGCTGCGACAAAATCCGGCCATATGAAAAAATAAAGTTGATGATGATTAATCAACTTTACTTTTTCATATGGCGCCATTACATTTTGTTGTAACACGGTATTAACGTTATATCTATGTTCCCATTTTTGTAAAATATCTCTTCAGCTTATCTATTTTGCCAATTACTAATATTTTATTGTTTACAAAAAAAATGACGTTCGCAGGAATTAAGGCCAACTGAGAAAATATTTGTTTTTTGGAAATAAATGAGGTTATAAACTCATAAATTATAACATGTTATACATTGTTGAAATCAGAATAAAAAGCACTATTTGGCTGCGTAAAATCCAATATGGCGTCCATATGAAAAATAAAGTTGATGATGATTCTAAAAAGCAAGAAACAGAAAATAAAAATTGACTACTTGGTCTATTCTACAAAAATTGCTTTGAAGAAGTTTTTACAGATTTGAAATTTTCACTTATAAAGAAAATATGGCCGATTTTCGAAAATGCATGTTTCAGGTTTTTTCAAAATTTCTCAAAAACCTGAATAGATAGAACCATGTAGTAAACGGGATAAACTTACTAACATAATTGTCCAAAACTTTCCCCATTTAACCGATTTTCTATCTATCGTGGTTTCCAAGATCCCCATACATTCCCCACCAATTTGGGACACACTGTATACTGGAAAACATTTATCACCTAAAATTAACTGGGTCTAACTTAACATATGGATACTAGACAAAGTATTAGTACGGGAGGCAGCGACAGTTTTGATGTAATTATTCCTACAAAGCTGATTGTTTCTCATTTTGTAGTTTTGATATGGCAAGTAAACGAAACGGTAGTCTACCACCCCAATATGGGGGCAAACATTAATAATAATTTTTCAAACGTGTAAATAAATAATATGTAAATGCCTTAATCCTATAAGTCTGAAACTTTATAGAGTGGTCAATGATACATAAAAAATGCAGTATAATAATAGTCTACCGCATTGGAGGGGAGGCCATCATAGGTCTACCACCCACGCAAGGTGTTCAGAAATTAACTTTTTTGACTTATTTCTACAAGGCTGAAATTTTTTTTTTTCAAATACTTTAGTTTATTAGAGGTCTAAAAAAATAAGTCTACCGATTATATAAAGGTGCAAAGCCCTGATAGACGCAATGGAATACACGATGTCCCACAAGCGCAGCCGCCGCGCCGATCCGCTATAAGTCGCTCTAAATGATTGCATACCGGGATTAAATTAATATTTACAAAACTGCTTTTTGTATCTATCCACATTTAACGATAATTATTGTCAACTAAACCTGTTCTACCTTCGATACAATGTGGCTGAAGCTTCGGTAGATATGGCTTAAATTTTTGAGCGGGAAGTTTATTGAAGGATTGTGGCTTTCAAACTATTGTAATATAATATTATTATATTATTATATTATGTACATATAATATTTATTAAAATCAGCTACAATAATATATTAATTTCATACTTATTTAATAATAAAATCCTATATTTGAATGTTTTTTTTAAATTAAATAATGAAACAATTATTTAGTAGATTATTCTTAATTTTAAATAATTGGAAAGTGAAAAATCAACGGCTGAGTGGAAGAAGAACGAGAACGTCGTATCCCGGCGGCGGCTTCGTGTTATTCGGGCTCGGCAAACACGTTGGCTAGTTAAACGGGTTTATACCTGCTCCCTACATATTACGGCTCGGACCTTTTCGGGGTTCCATCCGGTCCTCATGCTTACAGCGTCGAATTTATAGCTATGCCAGCTGCTCAACAGTGTGGCCTTCAGTCGTCTGCGTAGAAGGACGCGTTTTTAAGCGTCATGGATTCTCAGTTGTACTGTTTCGTTTGCCATAAGAAGCCAAAAGATCAATCAATTTTGCAAAATAAATAAAATTAATGAAAGTCGATCAGCGATGTTTTTGAAAGCTTACAAAACTACCAACGACCAAATCTTTCGTCAAAATGTGAAGAGTTATGATGCATCTGCTTTGCCACCTTGTCAATCTGAGCTCCGAGAACACATACTCCGAACAGCATATATTACAAAAATTTGGAGCAATGCTCACATAAAAGAGCCTTCAACATTATCCCCTCTGGACTGTGGCTGGAAAGTCGATGGGAATGAAAAATATGATTTTAATTGGTTTAGTGGCGACCAATTGCCTCAGTCAATCGATGATGTGACGATTAATCAACAAAACGATAAAGATTCAGGTATATACATTTAGAATTTGTACTTATGTTAGCATTATATAATAATATTTCATGATTTATTGCTATTTACAGATACAGAAATGCTTGAGGATGAATCCACGAAATATTTTCAAATCTCGATTGGTTGAATAATGAGAATGATGATGACGAGGAAGATAGCGATTACGATTTGGAAGGCGATGAAATTGAATGCCAGTGGCGATGAACAATAAGAATACTATTTATTTAATATATGTGATGAGTTGAACGTTCGCAGTTATTATAACTTTTTTAGGAGCAATACGTAACTACTTCTGTTGTACTTCGTTCAGTTACGTATTACTCTTATTGGTCTTAAAGCTTTTGCCCCATCCTGTCCGGTTTTTCTAGGTTTGGGGATGAATGCTATTTTGATTAGTCTCCAGGTTGTTGGTATATAGCCCAGAGCTAGACTGCCTCTTAAAAGTAGACACAGTCTATGTAGTAAAAGCTCTGGTCCTTTCTGGAGCATTACTGGAAAAATGCCATCCGTTCCTGGCGATTTATACCAGTTCGAATGAGTTTATCGCCCATTTAATTTTGTCTACATTTATCACTGATTTTGCTACCTGCCAAAACTGCCTAAACCCTTTACTTAACAGTTTGGTAAAACCCAAAACATATCAGTGGTTATATTTTATTGTACCAGTAGGGTGCCTTCAGGTAAATTTGCTGTGTGGAAAATGTCTGGGAAAATATTCATTTAAGTAACTAGGACTAACCCAAGCAGAAATTGCTGCGAATCAATTCACGTTAAATTTAATGGTAAAGATTATAAAACGTATCCATCAATATTTGTATTTGTAAATGTTGGAAATGAAATTATAACCGAAACATACATTAAATTACAAAGTATGTAAAAAACTGGTAAAATTAAAAATTACACTTTACGTATTAATTTAAATATTTTGAAGTTTATTTTTGTTTCCTTTCACATGCATACAGAGCTGTCGGTAATTGAATTGAAATAATTGAAAAATCTTATTCAATTACTTCTCAGTAATTGGATTACTTTAATTCAATTACTTTCCGGAAAAGGTAATGGTATTTGTATTACCAATTAATAGAATAATGTAATCGTAATTGGCAATTGATTTTCACGAATCCCAAGTAATTCGATTACTTATAAAGTAATTAAATTACATAGAAATTTAGTTAACTACCTAATAAATAATTGAATTAATTCTTTATGGAAAAACGGCCGGATTTTTTTCCAGCCAGAAAGAGCATCTTGAGAAAAGGCGCGGCGGGCCGCTTTAAATCCGGCGAACGCCGCCTCCGCGCCTATTTACTATTTTGGATTGATGCTTACCGCCACCGTTTTTATACTTTTTTTGTGAAAAAATCTGTTGATGTTTGGGGTAGGATAAAAAGAAATTTTATTTTAGAGTCATTGAATGTTGAACTTGCCGGGAAAGCAGTTTGAATAGTGTGACGTGCCGGTAAGGTGCATATTAGGATAAATATTTTATTTGTTTAGTGTATCGTGTTTAATATATGTGGTAATTTAAATAGAGTAATTGCTAAAATATTCAATAACTTAGAGTAATTGCTAATTATAATTGAATTACTTTTTAAAAGTAATTGCGACAGCTCTGCATGCATAACACCACCGATTTTTGATATAGGTTATTAGTATAAGAACCTTCTGGGGCGCAATTCATGTACTGTAGAGTTGGGTGGTTCTGGGTGAATAAGAGCTCTATTACAAATTATTTTTATTAAAACGTAAAAAAAAAGATACTTTTTCAAAAATAAACAGTCTTATTAAGAAAATGCAAAATTTATGTCGTGTCTCTTTTATTTCAATTCGAATCATTTCTACAGAAAAAAGTGCACAAGTTGGTTATTTCACAGATTCTTAAATTCTTGGAAAAGCACAAATATGGCCCTGTTCAGTCCTTGTACGATAACCCTGCACAAAATTATTAATTCGAAATTCCTCATAATGCAAACCTTGTTTTATTAATACAGAATATGATCTGTTTAACTTTCACGTCGTTGCTATAAACAATTGGTTTTTCTAGGATGCCAAGTACCTTTATATGCTCATGGAAAGTTGTTTGGGTGGAGAATTATGGACTGTGTTAAGAGACAAAGGATATTTTGATGACACAACCACTAGATTTTATACCGCTTGTGTTGTAGAAGCTTTCGACTACCTACATTCTAGGAATATAATTTACAGAGATTTGAAGCCTGAAAATTTACTATTAGATGCTAAAGGGTAAGTAACACTTATTTAAATTTAGAACAATAAAATTTATTCAAAAATGTATTTTTTTTATTGGTCGGCTATTTCTTACTGATTATAGTATAGTAGTGCAGTGTTGTCGATCCGTGAGGAATTCCCCAAAAACGTGGGGAATTTTCTAAATGTGCGGGGTCAAATTGGGAAAAAAAATATGGAGAATCGTAGGAAATCGAGACATCAACAACTTTTTAATAAAAAAAAAAATTAAAATTCCAAAATAATTTAAACTAGTATAATTTGTAAATTATTTTTTTTTGTTTTGTAAGATTTTAATTATATTTAAATAAAATAGTAAATGTTTATTAACATCTTTATTTTATTTCTCTACAGAGTATTATTATTTTTTTGTTAAATTTAGCTTAAAACAAAGTTTTATGTAAATTATCGCGCTATTTTAGAAAATGGGGAATCAGTAGGGATTTTTTAAATTAATAGTGGGGAATGTGGGGAATTTTAATTCTGCATGTGCGGATGTGAGCGGAACGCTGACGGCAACACTGGAAAGGTGCTGCATTAGACTAGTCATTTCTACGGAACAGTGTAGAA
This sequence comes from Listronotus oregonensis, assembly GCA_019359885.1. Lineage (NCBI taxonomy): Eukaryota > Metazoa > Arthropoda > Insecta > Coleoptera > Curculionidae > Listronotus > Listronotus oregonensis. The sequence goes on along the minus strand of JAHBCN010000357.1, from coordinate 63,568 downwards.
AAATCAGAAGTATATAGGGCACTGACAAAAAACTAAAATTGACCTAACAATGTACTATACTAAAACGCTAAAAATGAAGGCAGAAAATCCAAGTCGTTTCCCATTGGCTGGAACGGAACAGAAAGCCCACCCTAATCTTTCATTCCGTAGTTGGTTTGGGAGGCATATTAAATGAAAATGATAAATTTTTAAACTGAATTTGGTTTATCAATAAATCAGTTTCTTTTATTATGTCCTCGAAACTAACTACGAAATGTATTTTTTTTTTATTCCGAGAAATTTAGAAAAATATTACTTAACATATTTGACGCTCTTCATCGGCTAAACGAAGCAATGTCAGATAAAACCAAGTTGACTTAAATCAAAGATAATACTACTACGGATAAGATAAACCATTCAATGCTATATTTGTGATACCCCTAATGGACTTTGGCTAACGCGAGCCGATGTCCATCGAGAGATTTTCGCGCTATGCATTTCAATTTACGAAGTAAACTTTCCGGCAGGCCTTTACTATTGGCGTGATGAAACGCGACTAGAAAATACACAACTCGTTTAGCCGCCCGCTTTCGCTACTTCGTATTCCGAATAAGGTACAAGCGACAGACATTGGCAACGTCGCACATGGTTTCGTACCTCGTTTCGCTGGGGCAGGGGTTGCCGAATTAATTTTATTCGCATTTACGGAAGCATTGATATCTCCGAACTGATTCAGAGCGCCCCATTTAAATGAACCATCTATCCGTAGTAGTATTATCTTTGCTTAAATCGACCTAATGACATTTGTATTGTTTTGGATGGAACACTATACTGTTGGAGACGGGTCCAACGGGACCAACAAAATTAATATTTTAATAACCAAAACTCCCTGTACATTTTTCCTATTTATTATTTGTTTCAGTTACGTTAAACTCGTTGATTTTGGATTTGCCAAAAAGCTGCAAGCGGGGCGGAAGACGTGGACGTTCTGTGGCACCCCGGAATATGTTGCACCGGAAGTGATTTTAAACAAAGGTCACGATATCAGCGCCGACTATTGGTCTCTTGGAGTACTTATGTTTGAATTACTAACTGGTACACCGCCTTTCAATGGAAGTGATCCTATGAGAACCTACAACGTTATCTTAAAGGTAAGATACACTTAGTTTTATTTAAAAAATATCCAACTGTATTATCCATATCTTCGTGAATGATTTTCAAGCATGTTTAACATCGACATGTAACGTTAAGCACTGCACGGACTGATTTTTTTGAGTTGCTATAAAATATAGACCTGCCCGAGCGGGGCGCCTGGCTCGAGAGGCCAGCACGTTCCGCAATGCTCGCCCGGCCCCAGGCTCCCAGCCGATCTGACACGACCGCACCTCCCGGGAGGCCCGTACGGCCGAAAAAGTGGTATAAGTTAATCATTACCAAATATTTTCTTTATAAGCACCCTGTATAAATTTTTAACTCACATTAAATTACACATTTATTTATTTATTTATATTTACATATACATCATTTTAACTTTGTTCCTAAAATCTACCTGTTAATGTATTCTTCTCACCTTTCATATTTAGCTTAGCTCCTATTTTTTGCTACCTAAATTATTACTCTTTAATATAATACCTTCAAAATTTTTTAAAGTCCGGTACTGGTCATGCCCTTCGAACGCGCATGCTCATTTACCCAGCAAAGTTGCTACAAATGCGATTAGCGATTAAATAATAACATGTTAAAGTAAGGTTATCTAGGCAGAGCCGGATTTAGGGGAAGGCAACCGGGGCTACAGCCCCGGGGCCTCCACTAAAGAGGAGCTTCCACAATAGAGACTTTGGAAAAAAACATTCAAATTCAGACTAGTAAACACTAGTAAAGAACTTTTCCTTTCATATTTTTTTTTCGCGTTTTACCCTCAACTACAGTATACTTGGTACAAACATGATTACATTAAATATTAACGGAAATCATCGATCTATATTTGTTCACTCCAATCAGGCAATCAGTAAAATATCAAAATTTTCAATGGCCCTGATAAGCACTTGCAATTTACTCCCCAATGGCTGAGTGGGGTGGTACTCGCCCGCAGCCTCGGAGGTTGGGTATTCGATTCCGTGTCTCGACTTTTTATTTTTGTTCTTTCAATAATATATATGTAATTTACATTAGCTTAAAATAGATTTCTGCAAAGTAACGCCGGATTCAATTAATTACCAAACATATTTGATCAACAAATAAGAAATAAGTGTTTTTTCAACCACGTTCGTTTCATTACCAAAATCATCATAGGTAGAACCACAGTGCATTTGTCCGATGACGCGTTTGCACGTGGCTCGGCGGGCGGGCAAAACAATCTCGACTCTCTGTGTGCATACATAAGGTTTTTTTTAATCTACTTACCCTTTGTCGCGGAATAGCAACGTAATTTAAATTAGCTCAAATATGTTTGGGTTTAAAGAAATAATAGATACATTTTTTCCTTCTCTGAATTCTCGGTTATTAAATTTTGCCGTTGTTAATATGCTAAATCGCGTTAATAATTTTAATAAGTAATCATGAGGTTTTAAATCATCTTTTTATAATGAGTATTGAGCACGATGTTTTAAAGGAATTAGATATGTCTGATATAATCAAACAATTAAAACGAAATCTGCAAAAGGGCCTAATTTTGTTTAAGATAATCTAATTATAGATTGTATATAAAATGTGGAAAATCTCCGGGATATGAAAAAACTTACTTGGCTATTAAAGAGATCAAATGGAATCAAGTTTTTTAGGCATAATTATTGAACCACCATTGTCCACCATTATGTCTAAAAAACTTGATTCGATTGGAGCTCGTTGGGAAGCAATATCATCGAAAAGGAGGACTATACGAAATAAGTTTTTACGAACTTGTAGTATTCTTTTCACGTGTTTTTTTCATATCCAGATATTTCCCAAATTTTTGGGACACATATATAATATTAATTAAAGAATTTTTAATAGTATTTAAATGTAATTTTTTATAACATTTATTTTATTTTAGGGAATCGATGCAATAGATTTTCCCAAAAGTATCACAAGAAACGCCACCGCTTTGATTAAAAAACTATGCAGGGACAATCCTGCAGAGCGTTTAGGTTATCAAAAGGGTGGAATTAGTGACATACAGAAACACAAGTAAGTGATAACAAAACATAGTATCCGATTTTGCTAATAAATCATACTATAAAAAATAGTAAAACTTATCATCGCTAATTTAGAAAAAGAATAATATCACTCTCACTTGTCTAGTGGGTGCTATTTTTATAATAGCCCGCATCAAACTCGAGAATATAAACTTAATATATGAACATTTGGATGGCGGACATATTATTGACTTTAGCTTCAATAAAAAGAAAATATAGTGTTTGGGGAGTGCATATGTTACGATACATTTTTTGGTAATTTTTTTACTTTGAAATAAGGTTGTTTTATATTCGGTCAGTCCACGAAACCTTAAAGCCTGATTGGGACACATACAAAGTGTAGAAGCCCACAAGGTCAAATGACTATAAATTAAAACGCTTACGGCCGAGTGATGATCGTGTTGTTAAATTTAGCAATGGTCTTAGCAATTGTTAAAAGTTAACAACGGTTTAGAATGTTTAAGAAAACGTCATTGTCAGTGTTATTCAATGATTTTAGTAGGCAACCTGTCATAATCTGACATTTTGTTGAACATTCTAAACTGTTTTTTAACTTTTAACAATTGCTAAGTCCATTGCTAAATTTAACAACGCGATCATCACTCGGCCGTATATATTTTGCACTCGTTGAGTCAATATTGACCTAAGGTTTGATTGTTTGGAGAACGTATGTTAGAGGGTTGTTTTACCGATTGCACAAAAGTTTGTAATGATGATAATGTTTTTCAAAAACAGATTGTTTCCTACGAATATCTTGTATGACGAGAGTTAGTTATTTAATTTGGATTTGCTCTATACAAGGTCAATAAGTAGGTTTATGATGAAAAGTGATTTCTATAATAAACTTATAATCATCAGATTAATACTAGAACAGTAAAGTAAGATCACTTAGTTATCCCACTTATGTTGTATACTGCAACGTAAAGACATGTTAACATAGAACCCAAGATGCACAATATGATTCCAGAAGAATTTAAATCAAAACCTTATATAAATGTAATATTAAAGATTAATCATTGGATTTTTAAAAACCGTATAACTTTATTTATAATATTACAATTTTAGACAAGCTTATAAGAATTTTGTGTTATATTTAAAAATCAAATTTATGGTATAAATTTAGGACAAATGCAGTGGACACACAGATTCTTGCCCACAAAAAAATAGTTAATGTTTCTATTTATGCTATATACCTACTTTATAAATAAATAAATATTCTTTCTTAGTAATACAAATTTAGATAACGACTTTAAAAAGTCTAAAGTCTAAAAAAAAATTCATGATGCGCTCAACGCACCCAAATAAATGCTAGTTTATAAGTTTAGAATTTGTAATATTAAAGATTAAAAAATATGTTGGTGCGCAAAGCGCATCATATAATTTTTTTAAATCAAAAATCAAAAAATGTGTAAAATGGCCAAAATTCAATAAAATTGACAAGTTTAAAGGTTTTTTTTGGTACTTGCCATTCTGATTTTTTTGCCAATTTATTGTAGATGCAAATAAAAATACTTGGACTTAATATAAATTTTTATAATAAAATGGTCCAAATTAAAACTTTGAATTTTCACAAATATGATGGGCGAAAAAAGGTTCTAAAAAGATAACGTTTTATTTTATTATTTAATCTTTTTTTAAGACTTCTACTATACTATATATGTGCTTTTTAGATGGTTTGACGGATTTAACTGGGAAGGTCTAGTGAATCGAACCCTCACTCCACCAATTTTACCGAAAATCAGAAGCGTTGTAGATTCTTCCAACTTCGATCCGTATCCTCCCGATGAAGGCGGCCTTCCTCCAGATGATTTGTCAGGATGGGACGCCGACTTCTAAAACTCATTGTGATCCATTTTAAGTGCTGTAATATATAGATTGTTTATTTAAAGTGCCTACAAAAGTAATAACTGATGACCATTATAATGAAGCAACTCTCTATTTTGACAATGCTAAGATATGAACTGCGGAAAAAAGTTCTTGGATATTATTTTACTTTTAACCAAAACAAGATTTGTCCTTTTGTATGGTTGTGAACGTACAAAACATTTTTAAAAATTTTAAAATATTGTACTCTTCCGCCTAAAAATTTTAAGAAAGGGTAAAAATTAGACAATAATTGACTAGGTACAGAATCATTATTGGTCGATAATGTCTAGATTAAAGATAAGTTTTAAAGACTTCTAAAAAAATGTGTTGTTTTTTTGTAATATTTTCCAAAATAATGTATTACTATACTTGAGATTTATATGAATCCTGATGAGATGGGAAGGGCGAAATATTTGGGCATTTAATATGTTTTCTTTATTGGGGCTTTATAAATGCTATTGTTATTTTAGGTATATAAGAGCAAAAAACTTTAAATGCCATAAATAAGAGTATTGTTTAACACCAACATCCAATCCAGTCAGATGTAGGAAGGGTTCTAACCATAGAGTAATAATATGCTTATAAAGCAGAAAGGCCATGAACCAAACCTAATGCATTCTATAAGAAATTTTGTATACAAACCTGATTTAAAAACTAGTCGAAAATACAGAAAAATTAGCATCAATTTTCTCACTTTTAATATTTAATTCTATTAGCGTCCTGAAAGATTTTTTCTCCTTTTTGGTTAAATATGTATCTTCGCTTTCAAGCAATGTCGTATTGAGCGTTGCCCCTGCAATGAATAATAATGAAAGTCTTTTTGAAAAAATTATATTTGAAAAGTAATTTACATTACCATGATTCTTTTAAAAATAAAATTTTTACCAAAAGACTTCTGTATTCATTCTTTGTAAATGCATTTCTTATTGCTTTTAGGTTTATATTCAGTATACCTCTTTAATCCGGACATTCGCTAATCCGGACACACAGTGATCTCAATGATCCGAACGCACTTCGATAATTCGGACGCGCTTGAGGATTTCTGAGTTGAAACCTGTCAGATGGAGCTAGCCAGCGGAAACTGGCATTCTTAGTTTCTGTTTGATCTCCGAATAGTGAAGTTGCGCGATAAAAAGCTACATAGCCTTTTCCGAAAAGGGCGGCTGGTGGCTCTGTATCTTGTGATTTTTTCCCTCGGGGATCAAGGAGAGACTCTAGCCAAATAATGGAGTCCTTCTTCTGGAGCTAAGCGCTGTGAACGGAAGATTCCTATAACCTGTCCCTTTCTGTTTTTTGTGGGGGCACGAGATACCTTTCAAATGGCGGAGGGTGGATGTGCGTGCAACAGGAAGCGGCAGTACTGACTGACTAACAAGCGGTTATACGTAATACCAGTAGCAGTTCTTGGTCGGACCACCATTGTTTGTGCCTTGCATAAATAAGAAATTGATTTAAAAAGTTTAAGTTTTGTAAAAAATTCGGAATTTCCGGGGGCTTCGAGACCGACAATTCAGAAATTTCACTGACGAAGCCTGGGAAAGCTCACGGGAGAGCTGGCAAATGATTTCCTGGAAGAAATCGAAACCAAAAAAAACAAAGCAAGCAACTGGCATTCTCTTTTAACTGATTCAGTTAGTCTGCTGCCTTTTGGTACTTCTGGTTAGTCTCTTGCATTTAATTGTCCGGATTAAAGAGGTTCTACTGTGATTAGATAAACTTAAAGAAAAGTTTAAAATGACTTGAATATATATATACGTCTTACTAGGAGTAGCAGGTTATCTTCTAACCTTATTTAAAAAACCAGTCGTTTACAATTTTCTAATTATATTAAATTTTCTGTATTAGTGGCATTGAAATTAATAAAAGATAATTTTTCAAAACATCGTTATCTACAAAAAATATCTTTGATCGTTAAATCAAACTTTACAACCTATATTTGGGTGGCATTTCTGCTTTATAATAATTTTTTTAATATTTATTTTTTTGAAGTTGTTGGTGGGATTATAACTTTTAGGGGATGTACTCTCAATAGATTTAATTAATGAAATTATCCGTTTACCTTACCTTTGCCAAATGGGTAAATTTTATTAACATCTGTGTTTTTTAAAAATAAAAATGGGTTAGATGATTAATATTTTAATGATTTTAATTAAAATTTTTCTTTTTTGCCAAAATGTGATATTGTGCTAAAAACCTGTTAACCTTAGTATTAACTTGTAGTAGTTTTAGCACATATAAAAATATATTTTAAAACTATTTCAAAAATGTATGACCGACACAGATTGGGGATTTCAAGTTTGAAAGTGACACACACAATTTGGAACAGATTTAAGATAGAATCGTTTCATCTGATTACTAAATATTAACACTTGCAGCTGAATCTGAATCGTTCGTAAATCTGTGTTTTGCTACTGATATTAAAATTTTATTTTTGTTATAGGTACCTATACACCTTAATACTTACCTTTACTATAAATGTATATCCTTTCTTTTTTACTGTTAAAAAACACTACAATGTAGTTTAACTTTTTTATTACATAAACATATAATTTACATTTCCTATATTGGTAACAACAATAAAATTTCTTAGTAAGAATATATTAATATACAATGTACAGCATGCTTTAATAAAAAGAGGGTTTCCCATTAAATTAATTAAATTTGAAAATAGGTTTATGATTTGGAAAAAAAACTTTGGAAAGAATAGAGTGGAAGAACTTGATAATCAAGGTGGCTCGAAACATCACTAAAATAAACAATTTTAGTTTTTTAAAGGCTAAATGCTAAGGCTAGAGCTTGAATGTTTAAGGTGAGATGAAAAATAGTGACTTTAAAAAAAAAGTAGGCAAACAGTTTATTGAAATGACAAAATCTGAAAGTTACATCGACTTGTTACCGTGACTATAAATTGATTATATTATGTGTGATATATTTTTTAGTTTTCTTATCTTTTGACTGGTACTTTGAATCACGATTGAATATTTCATCGTATAAAATATTTTAAGCCTAATAAATTATTTTATAATGTACATTTTTGGGAAATCATTGCATGGATGGGTGAATTCTATTCTTTCCATTTCATTTAAGAGTTTATGTGAAAAACTTCCTGTTTTATACAAATGTCTTTAAATTTAGTTTAAAAAGCATGTTCCAAATCATAAACATATTTAATAAACAAATGGGGAAAGGTGCTGCAACGCTCCATGAATGTTTTTTGTAGTGTCGAAAGCTTTATAATACAGTGTGTAAGCAAATGGAATAAATTCAATAATAATAAACGGCGTGTTCGAAAAACATTTGGGACTCGTGTTTTGGTATTTTTGTTGCGCTTTTTTTTCAGTAAATACTTTTTATAGAGGGTGTGTCATGTAATAGTGGCCAACACTAACTTTCCGAATTTAAATGCAACGCCCTGTATATTAGTCAATTTTTGGAATCTTCAGATATATTTTATGAACAATGTTCTATACCTATTTATTTTAACTATTTTGGAAATATTAGGTGCTTTTAGATGTATTGTGCTTGATGCTTGCCACTTTCTTGAAGTTACTTTTTGTGCATGTAGCTATAGAGGAAAGCCTTGGGAACAAGCGTGCAGAGAGAAAGCAAGGATAGGTGTATAACCTTTCTCCCCTTTCTCTCTTCTTAATTTGTCGGCGGTGTATACACCCCATCCGCCAATTAATCAGCACAAGGTGCGAGAGAAATGTTATACAGCTATTCTTTTCTACTCGCGCACGCTTGTCCGACAGTCAGCGGCACGGCTGCCTCTAGTGGGTGTAGGCACAAAAAGTAACCCCACAAAAAGTGGCAAAGATGCAAAGGCAATAGATGCAGTAAACCTGAAAACGCTTAATATTTACGAAACAGCTGAAGATAGGTAAAAGGACATTGTACATAAAATATGTCTAGAATACTTTGAAAAAAAAAAAATTGAATACTATACAGGGTGTTGCATTTAAATTAAGGGTTACGGGCCACCGTCACATGACACACCCTGTATAAACAGTTTTAGATGAAAAAATGCGCAATTAAAAATACCAATCAACATGTCCGAGCATTTTTTAATAAGCCCCATTTACTTAATATTGAATTTATTCCATTTGGCTGACTCACACTGTATATTAACAAATAATTAACATCTAAAGATTCGCATTGTGATCTATAATTTTTACAAGTATCACAATTACTATGCACATTTAGTGTTTTTTTTTTAAAGATATCCACAAAACTGAACGAAACGAATGAAACAGCACATAAAAATCAACAAAGCACTAAACGAAACATGTAATCCCGGACTAAAAGCTGCCGGCAGCGGGTTTTACAGTTAAACAGCTTAGCCCCTCCTAAAAATTTTGGGACTTCGAATAAGTCGCTTCTATTGAGGTTTATATTCTTTGATTAGGGCCATCCATAAATTACGTCACGCCTTATGGGGGGGGGGGGGTGTAGAGGATTGTGACATTGGGACAAGGGGTCAGGGCCGTACTAGGTATGGCCGCCCTTTTTGGGGGGGCCTAACATATGCGCCCCTCCCCACACACACTGGAGGATTTGAAGTATGGAATACCCCCAACAAAAACGGGCATTCCCGAAAATTTAGATAAAACAACTGTTTGTATCTGACTGAAAGAAGTCGAATGTAAATTAACTATACATCCTTATTTACGGATGATTAAGAATGAATTTTCTTAACCATAAAATAGTAGTTACAAAAATACTGTGCATAGCAGGCCTACTAAAATGTGACATTTATACTTTAATAAATTAAATAATATTCAACAAAAAAAAAGGACTAGTGCTGCCTCCAATTTATAAATACTAATTTATCCGCAGCTTAAATATTAAAAAAATCAGAGACTTACATTCTGCTGTTGGTATCAGAATAAATTGATATTTTATTAATAATTCATACATTTTCTCAGTCTTAATATATAAAAAATAATTAAATTAAGTATCTAAGTTAAAAATTTGTTATAAAATTGTTCTGTTGTAATTTATTTATTTGATTAATTTTGTCAATAAAAAATAATAATAATATGACTACGGTACTGACAACTGATAAAAAAATATAGCCGATTTTGCGCCCCCCGGTAGCGGCCTTTGGGGGGCGCCCATCTCGCCACCGCCTAAATACGGCCCCGGGGTACGGGGGGGCATCAGCTTTGTTACGTCACATGTAAAAATCAAAATTATTAAAATGCAAAACTTAAATGTACACGAAAACCGTAAGAATTGTACAAACTCTTTTTATATGCTCATATTTATATATGTCTTGATTATTTTTAGATGTAAAATTTAAAAATGTGTGACGTCACACTAGGGGGGAAGAAGTCTCACAAATGTGACGAGTTGCGACAGGGACGAGGGTGGATCAAAAAATCATTCAATTCGTTTTACGTAATTTATGGATGGCCCCTTAGAGTAGTATCAAGGTGTACAAATTTGCGTAGTTAAACAAACTTTTTTGACAAACTTGAATTGCATTTGATTAAAATAGCTAAATAAATAAATTTCATATCATAAACCAAAGTCTGAATTATATATGTGCAAATCTACTTTTTTATAGTGCAATATATTTGTCCAAAAAGTGTAAACCTCTTTTATAAAGAATGTTAATGTAGTATAATATGAAATAAAAAATTGTCACAAAAGCAGAAAAAACAACTGTTTTGACTTGCTTAATTAGGGCAGTGTCAATTTTTAAGGCCGATTATAGTGTTATGGTTTAATACCTATTTATTTGTAAGTTATATGTGTATGAGTGGTAATTTTTATATAATAAAAAGAATATTAACATGACATGTTTAACTCAAGAACTGCGATATTTAGGGTGACTGTGAATTTTTTGTACACAAAGTAATTAACTAAGATATTAATTAAAGGTAAGAAGTGCCATTAGATTTTATTTTGTATACTTTATACAAAATCAATTATTTTAAGCAAATTTACTAAGATAAGATGTTTAGTGTTCTTTATTTGAATTTACTTTTTATTAATGTAAATATAAACAGAGTTACCCCATTTTTTAAAATGTTTATTGTATACTTTTAAAATAATTTTAGCTAGCCGATTTATTTTTAGTTTTCGATAATGAATTGTAAAATAAATACCTACGCAATAAATAACTAGAATACATTATATGTTTTTATTTGCATTTGTTTTTAATGGTTATTTTCTACACGTGTTTGTCATAAAGGCTCAATTCAAATTACATAAGGGTCTAAAATGCCGAGTTTTTATTCTATTCTATTCTATCATCAAGTTATGGCTTTGGCTGCCAATCTTTTTTAATTCCAGCGCCGTATAGCCAGCACTCCCCTTCCAGGCATATGCTGTGATGTCGCAGCATAAGCCTTCCCGGGCTTTGCCTATGGAAAATCTGGATAATCGGGCTATGTAGCCCCCAGAAATTCCGACTAATTCTTCAACGTAATCGATGAAAGGCACAATTAACGGTAGTCTAACCAAAAGCTGCTGCTGTTATCGCGTACAACCAGTTGTTTTTTTATTGCTATGTTTAATTTGTATTGTTATTAACGTATTAAAGCTGGAATAATGTTTTAGTAATTTATTTTCTATATCATGTCAAACATACCAAAATAGTTTTTAATTATTTCATAAGAACTAAATAAATTTATCAAAAAAAAAACTTTTAAAACCATTACTTGTGTCACATAAATATACTCGTATTATATCTTAAGTTTTATTTTCCTTGTTTAGGCCGGAATTATTAATATGCTGCATAGTTCTTTCTAAAAAACAACAACTTTATATAGGATGTTTTACTTATTACTTGACGTTTATTTTATCTAACATATGTTTATTTTTGCTTGAAAATGACATTTAAACAAAATATGTATTACTTTTGGTTCCGGTTTGGTATCCACTATGCGCGGCAACGATAACGAACAAGCCGCGGCAGTAGCCGCGGATAATGAATAGGCCTTTTCATCACAATTTTTTTTTGGGCATGCGTCAGTATCCGCCATTTTTTTCGTACTGTTTTTTGTAAACAAGCATGTAAAAGGGCCTGTAAACACATAATTAAAAAAAAAAAATACTAAAGAAAGTATAGTTATTGAAAAAAAGAAATACGAAAATAAAGAAAAAAGTGCCTTAATTAGCAAATAGGTTTTTTAATCGATTATTTTAATGATATCAGTACGAAAAGGAACGAAGAAGCGGTGTTGTTATGGAGTATGTAAGAGTGATACACGCTATAAATCATTTAAATACAATACAATTTAATCAATATAACAATTGTATATACATATGTGGTAGGCCTAATCAGAATAAAATTATAGATACTTTTGTATAGTAAAGAAGTAATGATGCCTAACCTGTCAATCAGCTCACTTCTTTTCCTTTTTAAAGACGTCCATGACATTTAAGCTACCTTTTTAATTGCGTACAATTATGGGCTTCAACTGAATTATAAATCAGTGAAGCACCATCAACGATTTTTCCAGTAAATGATTTAATTGGGGAGATAATACTGCATTCCCAGCCATTGTCGATCAAAACAGTACGAAACTTTTGAATTGCCGCCATTTCAACATGGCGACTGCGCCTGCGCTTGTCACAATTTAAAAGGCCCATGAGAGAGAGAGAAGAATAAATGTTCAACCTTTCTCTGGCGCGCCACTTTCCAATCAGTCGGCGGGGATAGGTATATACCCCACACTGAGTGCTGATTGGTCGGCTTCTTCTCGCCGACCAAACAGCACTCGGGACAGGAGAGAAAGGTTGTACACTTATCTTTTTCCTCTCTCGCGCACGCTGTCGCACTGTTAAACGGTAGACGGCCTCTAGAAGGTATATGCTTGAAGGCTAGAAGTAAACATAAAAAAAAATCTGAACCCGGTCCTGCAAATCGAAGTTGAGGTTATGTGAAATGTCTAACTTACATTACATAACCCAACTATTTAAGCTGTGACCCAACTTTCTTGTCCTCCGTCGCAAAAGGTTGAAATTATTTTGGGGTCATGGTGTAAAAATACTCAAAAGTAACATAATATCAATGCACGGATAGTATTTGATAAGAGTTTGTGATTTGATTTAAAGTAATAATTTAGCTTTGAAAAAAAGAATGATAATATGAAATAGCAGTTTAGGAATCATCTAAATTTTGAAAATATGATTGTACACGGGGATGGTAATAAAGAGAACCTGATGTTGTCAGCATTTTTAGTAAGTAAGTAAGCCACCAAATAATAACTAAAATCAAAATAACAATTATTTTAAGGGAGGTGGCGCTGCGGGACTTTTTGTGGATGTAGTACTTTTTCCATTAGATACTCTAAAAACAAGGTTACAAGCAGAGCAAGGATTTAGAAATGCTGGAGGTTTTAAAGGCATATATAAGGGCTTAGGCCCCCAAGTTGTAGGAAGCGCTCCTCAAGGTATGTGCAATTCCTTAATTTATTAATTTACTTTTTTGGGCAGCCTTTGTTAAAATTATAAAACATTTGTTTACTTGATTATATAAGGTTAGTATTGCACTTTGGACATGTTTTGCAACATTATATAGTTTATACATGATAAGTACTGATTTCTAAGTGGGGTAATCATCTAAAAATAAAGACTAGGCAACTGACTATACAGATATACATTTGAAATTATCTATAACATCACACACGGGGTCAAATTATACTATGTTGCTTCTAATTGGCCTATCTCAATGTTCTATTGCCAGGGTCAAATTAGTGTTGACAAATATCCATATTGGGAAAACAATTTTACTGAGTGGCTTATATTATTTTTCAACAGTTTTTATGTAAATAAAAGCATCTGTATTCCTTTACATCTTCTGATTTTAACATACATGAAATGCAATAGTTTGTGACATCCAGAGCTCAATCTAGTTTTAATTTTGTAATTTGCTGCACTTGCATAGACTCATCAGCCATGTCGAAGGCAATGTAAATAATGTGGTATGACTATAAAGTACCTTTATTATTGAGTTTGTGCATTCATAAAAGTTTATTTTGTCTCCTGTTTTCCTTGTAAATATGAAATGTAATAAACAGTAAGAATATCCAAATTTTATATATTTTTTTCTTATCAAATACTTCTAATACAAAAAATATATATAACAGCACATTATATAAAAATAATTTGCTTTATTATGTCTTATTTCTAGCTGCCCTGTTTTTTCTAACCTATGAATCTATAAAGTATTACGCAGAACCATTAGTTCCTAAAGAAGCAATGCCATTAGTTTACATGTTTGGAGCGTCTGTAGCAGAAGTCGTAAGTTGTCTTTTTCATGTAGATCTAATGTCATCTCAACATACAATGTATAAGGAAGTTTGGAGAACCGGCATTTTTATTTTAACATATTTTGGCACATTTGCACTAGGGTCAAAATTTTGGAAACTAAAAAACTTGGCATTGAAAAGTTAGGGTTTCTTACTTTCAAATAGGCTTATCAATATTTTACTTAGTTGAAATAAATATTTGTAATAATGGGGGGTTTTTCTTTTTTAAATATATAAAACTCATCCTCATTGAATAATTTTTAATGATATCCCCAAAAATGCATTATCTGCAGGTATGTAAAAAGCATCTGTAATTATTTAATCCTAAATCTTAAAGAGAATCTAAATCTATTGCTATATGCATGATGTTACACTCAAAAACCGTAGCTAAACGTGCAGCCAGAAAAAAAAACAACAAAAAAGTATCCATCATATCTATTTACACACAGTGCCCGTTAAAATATGTTATGCGGTTCTGCCATCTTTCAATTTTTAAGCCTTGGCGCATTGTTTAGATTTGACTTTTAGATGGCATGTCTAGTCAGAGTCCCTATGGAAGTGGCAAAGCAAAGAAAACAAACATCCCCGGATAATAAATCTGCGTGTAAAATACTTATGGCGGCATATAAATATGAAGGTTTTTTTAAGGTAAGTTATCAATTATGCCAAGCAATGATTTGTAATTATCGAATAATTCCGGTTTTTTGGGTCACTCGCATATGCCTGTGACTGGGATTTTGAGGCACAAGTATATATTTACTTACACACAGAAAACGCTTTCATAGTATGAATGGGATACACATTAAGTCAATGGGCTACTGTATTGGCTTCAAGAATGTCCTAAAACGAAGTAGACTTCTTAAGCTGTTTGATTAAGACCAACATTAGCCTCTCATCTCATCAAACAGGTTTTTAAAAATAAATTGGACCATCCCTTATAATAAGTAAAACACTTACCGTTAAACCAAATGTTAAATCATCAGCAGGTACCTCAAAAGTACATGTATCGAGATCTGATGGATTTTCTTTTTCGTCCTGAATGTATTTTTCTAAACAATCCTTAAAATGCATTTGCAAGTCCCTTCTCATTTAAATTTATCCCTCTATCTGAAAATAGAATAATTACATTAAAAAATCCTTGCAACACATGGGAAACTTTTTTAGTATTGATTTCCAAAAAAAAAGTTTCTTGATGGTAACAGTTAGTACTTGTCTTTACCCTAACCCAGCTCATTTATCATAATAAAGGCTTTTTTTTTAATAAAAGTAGAAAAAACTCTATTTCTGAAAATTTGTATACAAATATATCATTAGGAAAAATCGTTTAGATAGCCATCGAGATAACCAAATTGCCACCATGGCGCCATGATAAATTTTCGTTATTCCATACAACAAAACATAGGAAAAAATATCTTATAATTTAACTTACCTGCAAATACTTGTATCAAGGAGTTTAAACCCCCAGGAAACCAGCAAGTTATTCATTATATTAATAGGTATACTTACTAAAGACAGAATAATTAGGACCTACACAAGCATTGACTTTAACCATTGAATTGAACCCTGAACCTGTAGTCATTCAGTTCAGCCAGCGCCGAAGTTGCCGAATACCGAGATGAAGGTGGGACGTTGTTTTTAATTTTAGCTATCGTTAAATTGAATATACGCCGCATTGAAATAATGGTTACGATATTGTGCCAATCACAGAATTGTTTAAGGCGAAGGGAATATTGATATTTACCGTACGACACTTTTAATTTAACCCAAGTTAAGTTTCCATTGCAAAAAACATTGCAAATTTTTACTGGATTACATAAGCTTTAAACACAATAATTTCTGTTATTTTAAAGGAAGTACAGATTTCCCTTAGTTTTAAATATATAGAATCATTTACATAATAACAAGATATTTTAACTCAATCCTTATTTGATATGGTCTGAATATAATACTTGTAATAGCATCAATTATTTCTCCTCAATTGTCCCAAACATAATTAATTAAATAAACTTTAACTTTAATTGGATAAATAAAAAATCAAACATTCAAAGCCTTGTTATTTAATATATGATAGTGTTTTTTCTGTGTATTTTTTGTTACATATATTTTTTAGTTTATTCTTTAATTATACATACTCCATACTATTTTTATTTACAATTAAAAATCTTATTTTTATATAAGCACATATTTTTTATCTCAGGATACATACAAAAACCTTACAATTATGGCTATACAATTTTCGATGTTCCCAAAGAAACCACTATTAAAGCACCAGGTATATATTTATCATATTTTTTGATCCATTTATCTCTTTCATATTCTCGGAATACAGAGTGTAGCAAATCAACTAATAAAGCCTTATTTGGTTAATAGATCCCAATGTGTTGTGGAAAATGATGAGCAGGGTAATCTCATATTGTCAGATTTTTTTGTCTGTAAATAAAGGTGTCCCCCAGGGCTCTATACTGGGGCCTCTACTCTTTCTGCTATATACAAATGATCTGCCTGAAGTATAGTTGGATCATTTTTAAAATGAAAATTCGGTGCCCTTTGAAAAGAAAAAAAAAACATAAAAAGTCGCTAAAAAGTTCTATTATTGCAGACACGTGAGGCAAGCGGCACATTATAAAAAGCAAAGGCGACCGACAATAAAAATTAAATCTTTTTAGCTACTTTTTATGTTTTTTTTTCTTTTCAAAGGGCACCGAATTTTCATTTTAAAAATGATCCCACTATACTGAGAGAGAAAATGTTTTTTTATGCTGATGACACTTCCTTAATTCTTAGTGAGGACAATAGGGAAGAAACATGTGAAAAACTAAAAATGGCTCTCCAGACTCTTCGAGGGTGGTTTTCTGCAAATAACCTAACATTGAATATCAATAAAACACAAATGCTTTAGTTTGGAGTTCGAGGAAGTGCTTCTTTTGAGGTAAAATTGGATGAAGCTACAGTAAGAACAAGGGTATCATTTCTGGGTGTGCAGGTAGATCACCGCCTGGACTGGAAAGCCCATGTTGATGACGTGTGTATGAACGTGACAAAATGCTGTTATGCATTGAGAATGATTGTTGAAAGCATAAGTCTCGAAGCTGCTCTAAGTTTCTATTATTCGTGCATTTTGTCAAGAATAAGGTTTGGTATTATTTTTTGGGGTAACTCTGTTCCGGTGGGCAGAGTGCAGTTACTGCAAAAGAGATGTCTGAGGGTGCTTTTTAAATTGAGGTGGAGGGAAACTTGTTACCAATATTTAAAAACAAACATCTTTTAACCGTAATTGGAATTTATATAATCGAAGCAATAAAATTCATGACTGATAATAAAAATTTATTTAAAACCAATGAGAGACAATATAGTTACAATACAAGAAATGAACAGAATCTTTTGCCGAATTCTACCAAGAACACAGTTTTGTTCAGAAAAATGTCCATTCTAGTTTGATTCGTATATGGAATACACTCCCTTTAAACGCGGGAATTCTTCCAAAAATAAAACTGCTTCCCTGCTATCCGCTGGAAGAATTCTTAAATAATTTCAATCGGAATTTTTTCGTCTGAGCATGTGTTCTAATTTTAATCTTTAAATTATAAGTTAAATGTTATAATATGTTTTATGTATTTTGTGTGTTTCCTGTTTGTTTTATTTTAGTGAATTTAGTTAATTTATCTCATTTTTGATATTAGTTTTTAGGATTTACTATATGTATTAAGTATATGAGTATAAGTATTGCTTTGAATTCTGGTTAAAAATGTTATTTTTATATCGGCTCATGTTTTTTTTCTCATTGTGCGTCAAAATCCTAGTCGAGAAAAACGAAACGAGATAAGTATGGAAAACCTCTCGTCTTGAGGGCATTGCTAGCTTTGACATCACTAAAGATAAATTACCCAAATAGATTGCCCCGTTTCTAGATTCATAAAGATAAATTGTTGTAAAGCATATAGAACTCAATACTTCATTTTACTTATTGTGTAAAAAGTGTTGAAAAAAGTTAGTTTGTGTTTATAAATATAAATAGCAAAGAATTAAAGCAATGCATTGACCAGTAAATAAAACATGCCTTACCGAGAGTTGTATTCTTAATCTTGGGACCTCTTACATCTTTTTTAGGGTGTATATAGAGGCTTTGGATCAACGATAATAAGAGAAGTCCCGTTTTCTATAATTCAATTTCCAACACTGGAATTCTGTAAATCATATTACAGGACAACATTTAAAAATAACATTCCTCTTGATTCTTGGGAAGTCGCTGTATGTGGATCCATTGCAGGTAAGAAAAATATGTTTTGTATTTTATTTGAGTTATAATCACTCTTATGCACAGGGAACCTTTGATTTTTGCAAAGGTCTCAGTGCTGTAACAGAGTTAAATAAAGATAATTATTTTCTTAAAATTTTTAAATTATACATACATATGTAAGTGTTAATGTTTCCTATCGTGGGAGGATCTCATATACTTGAACTTAATAATTCTTTCATGTTTTGTTTTTCCAGGAGGTGTCTCAGCAGCTATTACTACTCCATTAGATGTTGTTAAAACTAGAATTATGTTAGCCAATAGGAAAGTTGCCAAAAGTGGTTCACTTACATTTTTAAAGACATTTAAGAGAGTTTTAAAAAATGAAGGGTTAAAAGGGTAAGTAAAAGGTAAAATTTAATGACGAAAATATCATATATGTCTGGAGTTTGGACGCAAATCAATTATTTTACACAATTTCAAATCACATGCAATAGACTATATATAAAGTATTAGCAATGATCGATATATATATATATATATATATATATATATATATATATATATATATATATATATATATATATATATATATATATATATATATATATATTTGGTATTAGCTGATTACACATACAAGGTGATTTACTTTTGCTCTATTTGCTATATGGAAATATCCCCTTTAAGTAAATCCCAAGGGTAAATCCACATTTTCCAGTGGCAAAAAAATATACTTATAAGAAGTTTTGTAGGATAAAAATCTTTTAACTTTGTGATGTTGTTTTCAAAATTGAGATTAGAGGATATAAATATATTATCGTCATTGCCACAGGAGCTGCTAAAAACCTTAGTGGCTTCATGTTAGAAAGTACAACACTTAGTATTACTAATTTAAAGACATACCATTCGCTGCATTAACTATTCTACTTTCACAAGAAGTTACCCCCCTTCCATTGCCCATCGACGTAGATATCCTGTATTTTTCTCTTTGTTTGCTCCTTTTTTTCTTAAGGAACAAGATTGTGAGACCTGCTACTTGTAGATATTTTTCCGTAAATTCCAAAACTCAAAATCTGTAAGTCCCATATTAATAAACTACTTTTATTCTTCACTTCAAACCCCGACAGTATGTTAGTACAGGGTGGCCCAAAACAGAATTCACTTTTAAAAATTAAAAAAAAACTTTTATATTTAAAAAAGTTTAATTCTTTATAGTGTAATGTAAACTAAATGAAATTTTATTTTTTGAAAATCAAATCCTTAAGATGACCTTTCTGGAGGTTATGACACTTTTACACAAAATTCTGAAAAATGTTCGTTGTGGATTCCATTTCTTGCTGACTATTCAGCTTTAGTTATTGTCGCAGCGTTGTCGGATTATTATAGTCTACCTTGTTTTCAAGGTGTCTCCATAAAAAAAATATGCTGGTTTTAATCAGAATATGTGATCCCTTCCTGAAATTTATTTTCAAAATTTAACCTTGGTTCAAAATCTGTCGACATTCTTGGGTTCGCGCATAAAGATTTTTGAACTTGCTTAATGTTTTCGTCAGTGCGTATAATTCTTTTGCGACCTTAAGGTAGGATTCTCCGCTGGCAAAAGTATATCGATCATTGCCGCTGGTTAATTTAATTTGTGCTCGGACTCTTACCACTACCGCGTTGTCTAAAGGGTGCTGTGAAATGCAATATTTGCATGTTTCAGTGCTTGGATAGCGTTGACGGAACTGGGGAAAAAGATGGGTTAAACATCGGAAAACCCGGTACTCTGGTACTTAGGATTATATATGTATATGTATATGTCAAGTATAGTATATATGTATATAAAAAAATCCTTCATGAGCTGTCTCAAAGATAAAAAAAAAACTCTTACCACTACACCGTAGTTTCAATTTAACATGGAGGAAAGGGCGTCTAACAGATAAGATTAAAGGTTCTTGTAATAGACCCAGACACAGAAGGCGCGCTGTTGTTCCGTATAGAGCCTTAAATTTACAATGGCTGCATTCTACACACTGATACCTTCCTTGTCCCCTTCCTCTGTGACGTTTGGAATTTAGCGGGGGTTTCAAAAATAAACTTCTTTGTGGATCCCCCTGTACTTGGGCTTTGGGAGTTCGCGAAATAACTAAAAAGTAGCTACCTTACAAATGTTTTTTAGTCTTATATTTCTAAGCCAGTACACATATAGAGGAAATATAATATATTTTTAAAGATCTTAAATTAAGTACTTTTTAAACATTTAGTCATTCCATTAAAAACAACGGAATAATTTAAAAAGTATGTTGTTTTAATATGTTATATCTTTCCAGAGCTTGACAAAATGTAAGCTACTACCCTGCTCAGATGCTACCTGAATAGTGCGTTTTACATCTTTAATAAATTTCTTTTTTAGACTATATTCAGGAGTAGTTCCAAGAACTCTCTGGATCTTCTTGGGTGGTTATATATTCTTTGGTAGTTATGATTTCGCCAAAAACACCGTTTATGATTTTCTCGAAGAAAGAAGACCCGGTAGATGACAGTGTATTTGGGGTCATAGAGCACCTGAACATAGTTACCTTAATAAATTATTTTGTTACCAAATGAGAAAGCTGTTTTTTTAGCAATTATTTATTAATATATTAAAAATACTCTGTATATCAATAAACAAACTTACAAGTAATGTTATAAAAAACTTAAAGATAGGTAACTCACAAAACATAAATATTTAATAAACAATCTGTAATACTTTAAAAAAATATTTATTGCTTTAAGCAATCACAATGATAAAAGCATTTTTTAATAGACAGTAGTGAGGCCAATAGTATGGAAAAGTAAAAGAGGTTCCTCTACTAGAAGCTATAAACAAATGGAAAATATTTACTTATAAAGCTGGTAGATTAAGTCCCTAAAGTACTTTTAATTATACAAAAAGGGTACATAACAATATATTTTCTTTAGAATGAGTTTATTTTGAAAATATTTTGTTTTTACATTTCCAAACTACTTGGCCACTCTAAATGATGTACTTTAAGCAATATTATATATAAAGTATTTTTACACTACCACAGTGCCTCTAGAAGTTTTGGTTTATATTCTTTTACTTTTTTTTTAAATGTAATAATAATAATATAAAATATGGAGAATATACCACTAGGCATTGGTCCCGGCTTTAAATTTTGAAATAAAAAATACTCCTTTGAAACTTCGTGAGTGGATTCATTTTGGCGTAACCTACAACTTTTTTATCTTCGAAAATTCTGAGAATTGGGGCGTTTTTGATGTGGCAATCCTCAAATATGTTTAGGGCGTAGGTCAGGGCAAAAGACCCTTTATTTTTATGGGCCAGTATAACCAAAACCTTTAATTATTATTTATCAATCAATCAACCATCCAAAAATCAGGCGGTTATTTTTAAATTACATAACATCATGAATTTGACTCGTTGAGGGTGTGGGTCTTTTAAGTTGAGTAAAAAAAGTAAGAGTTATTCTTTAAAATACCTATACATTGTTAAATTATTGACATGTTTGACGCATGCCACATCAAAAACGTCCCTATTTTTAAGAATTTTCGGTAATAAAAAAGTTGTAGGTCACACTAAAATAAATTTACTCAGGAAGTTTAGGAGGAGTATTTTTTAATTAAAAATTTGAAGCCGGGTCCAATCCCTAAAAAACTAATGAGCCATAAAGCACCTGAAGATATCAAACATTAAAATAGGTATACAGGATGCAGTGTTCTAGTTTTAGAGATATATGGATTTGGCAGAAGAGTTAGGGAGCTAGTAAACTCACCACGACCCATGACAATTTATAAATCTGTGACATAATAAAAAAAAGGGAAGTGTTCTTCCTTAATATATCAAATATTTATATATTTTAAAAAAATTTTAGAGGACCACTGGCTATTTTTGTCTCATAGTTTCTTGTACAGAAAAGTGAGGTTTTTTCTACATTTTGTCATAATGTAGAATGTATTTGACAAATCTGAATACCTATTAAAGGTTTTGATATCTTCATTATTAGGGTTACACTGCCTACTTTTATGAATGTAAAAATATCTATTTATCACTTTTACCTATAAATATTATCTTACATAAAAGAATAAAAACTTTGACTTTCATTTTCTTTAGTCCAAATTTCTTGTTGTGTCTGGTATTTTGTACTGTTTTTATCTAGAGATGAACGGGCTGGATACCCAATAGTTAAAAGGCATTAAAAAAAGACAATGAAAGTCCCAAGCTTATCTATTATTCGGCATAGAGAAATGTTTAAACAAACACAATAATATAAGCCATTATTTGTTAGTACAACATGATTTGACATCCACTCTTATTATGTTCTATAACCTCTAATTTTAGTAAACCAACTGTTTCCTTGAGTTGGTTTACCATGGAACCCAATTCGACATTTTCACTTTTCAAAAGCTTCACCTTTTCTTCAAGTTTAGATATTCTTTCTAGTTTTCGAGATCTGCACTTTGAAGCGGCCAATCTACAGTTAAAAAAAAAGTTTTGATTTATATTTTTAATTACATAAAAGTAAAAATTTCACACCTATATTTTTAAGCCAGAGACTGGGCATTGCTAATAAGTAAAAATATTACTGTGAAAATTATGATACATGGAATGAATTTGAGATTTTACTTAAAAAATGAAAACAGGATTTTTTGTTTACAGAATAACAAAAAGTTTGTTATGGTATAGTTTTTATATTATACTAATAAACATTTATGGCAAACTAACCTTTCGGTAATTGTGCATTAGCGGAGCTCCATAAAAAATCAAAAAATAAAGATTTTTTTCTATTACGAATCTTTTAAGAAAAATTGAAAAAAAAATTTTCGGTGTTAACTTTTATTTTGAAAATGAAAAAAATGGGTATTTTTCAAGTTTTTCGTCAATAAAATGCATCTATTTAAGTTTAGTAATTTCTAGTGATTTGTGTCATATTCTACATGTAAAGACAAATAATTAAAAAAAAATCAAAAATATCAATTTTTGGATATTTCAATTTCTTTTTCAAAAAAAAATTTTTTAATCGAAAAATTGACATTTTTGATTTTTTTTTAAATATTATATTTTTAATGAACTTTAAGAATAAAAATATTTGACAACTCAAAAAAAAAAATAATCATGTTCATTTTACATCCAAAAAAAGTGGAGCCGCGATTCTACACAATTAACAACCTTACCTTTTTTCATATATTTACATAATCTTATTGCAAATGAAAATCTTTTTGTTTGTATTATTCAACGTGTCCAAGGGGGGCCAGTACGGGAATATCCGAAACGGTAAGAGATAGGTGTAGTTTAAATTTGGCAAAGTTGCGTATTGGGGAGCCTCATAATATACTGTTGTAAAATTGAAGTTATATTTTGTACTTCCAGAAATATAGCGGAAAAACTAAAATTTCCGATTTTCGTTTTTATTTTTTCACGAGTTATTTCAAAAGTTAGAAAAAATCTTAAAATACATTTTCATTGGAACTTTTTGCACTTCATCTATTAGCAAAGTCAAATATTTCTTAGGACCTTTTGTTTTTGCTAAACCATCATCAACTTTATTTTATTAAATACGACCCTGGATTGCTAATTGCATTTTTTTGAAGCAGTTTTAATTCCAATTACAATGATGTATAACACTTGATATTTTTTTGTTAAATAAACATATTTTCCATAAGTGACAATGAGTTAGACAAGGACCGCACAAGATTTCTTATAGGGGCATTCCATATTTATTAAATATTAAGTGTTATACATTTTTGTAATTGGGATAATAAGGGGTTCAAAAAAATTAAATAAAAAGTCCAAGGTCGTATTTAAAAAAATAAAGTTGATGATGGTTTAACGAAAACGAAACGTCATAAAAAAAAAGTTTTGAAATAAACTCGTAAAAAAATAGAAACGAAAATCGAAAATTTCAGTTTTTTTGCCATATTTTCCCGAAGTACGAAATATAACTTTAGTTTTTCAACGGTATATTATTGAGCTTCCCAATATGCAACTTTGCCAAATTTAAACTAGCCACAAATCTCTTACCGTTTCGGAGATCCCCATACTGGCCATCCTTATCTTGAACACGTTGTATAATCAAAATGCCATTATTTTTAATTTAATAGTTTTATTAGGTATGAAATTTTCTTACAGAATCGCCCACAATCTTAAACTAATCCCAAGAATTTTTTCCTCTTACAAAAATTTTCTTAAAAAATTATCACGTCACCTCGCGACTCAGCATAACTTTCCGAAAAAATCGTGTTCTTTCAAAAATTTCTGGTAATATTCCAAGCTCTAGGGAGATATCAAGTGAAAATATCACTGATTTAAAAATATAGACTAAAGGTAAATTATCTGCATACACCTAGAAATCTAGTCATTAAGAAACCTTTTTTGTTCAAAAGCTTTGATTAAAATTCTTGCAGATGACATTTGGTAATCCTGCTATGTCCATCAGAAAATTCCAAAAAGAACACTTATATACACTGTCAAAAATTTGTGTGTGTGTACTTTTAAAACAAAATAACTTTTTAGTTATCGGAGATGTTATCAGCCGGTGCTTCAAAAATTAGTACCAAAAATTACACACTCATAACTATTTCTTACCTATTTCTCTGTCGTTTTCTTTCAAGTTTCATTCTTTCTTGATACTCCATATTGACAGGAGACATTGGCGGGCTACTGCTAATATTAGGGACAATTTGAGGTTCCTCCTTGATCTGAGGCATAAAAGGTCCATCATAAATTGTACTAGCATTACTATCAGACCCTTGTGAGTTGCTATTGTGGAGATTACTTAAGGCTTCAACAAAACCGCCTGCAAACCTTTCTTGTTCTGCTGTTACATTTTTAGGAAATGGAAAAGAGGGTGTTGGAGTGTTTGGTAGTGGATTATCTAAAAAAAAATTAAGTTCCTATTTGTTAATAAACTTGCTGATTATAAATTTTAGAAGAATGGCCAAAATGTTTTACCTTGTGTTTTACAAACTAAACAAATAAAAATAACAATAACACATCCCCACAAAAAAAAAGTTGAAGGTCTGAAAGACTTGACCAGTTTATCTTTATGTTTTTGGGGTCGCTAAATCCAATCCGGGGTCAGTTTAACCCCATCAGGTCAAGGTCAAGGGCATATCAAGGTCAAATCGCAACCAAATTTGATAGGGTCAAAGTGACCACGGATTCGGGGACCTTAAAAACATAAGTACACAGTCTTTAAATTTGGTTGCAAATAATTTTACAGTTTTGACCTTGAAATGACTTTGATCTTGACCTAAAGTTCCGAAAGATTTGAACATGGTATCTTTATGTTTTTGGGGTCGCTGAATCCGAATTCGGAAATCAGTTTGACCCCATCAGGTCAGGGTCAAGGGCATTTCATCTCATCAATCTGCAGAATTGATCGCAACTAAATTTGAAGAGTGTGTACTTATGTTTATGAGGTTGCTGAATATAAATCTGTAATGGTGAAACTGACCAAGTTCAAATCTGCCAAATTATAATTTTACGGATTTGACCAGAGATTCAGACCCAGTGACCTCAAAAACATGAATATACACTCTTCAAATTTGATTACGAATAATTTTGCAGATTTGACCTTGAAATGCGCTTGACCCTAACCTGTTAGGGTAAAACTGACCCCAGATTCGGGCCCAGCGACCCCAAAAACATAAGGATGGTCAAGTCTTTCAGACTTTCAATTTTTTTTGTGGAGCTGTGTAATTTTTAACTATCACAACTTTAAAATTCCCCATGTTTTTAAAACCTTTATTTTTTTCATTCTCTATACTTAAAGAAACTAAATCTTTTATTACATCTGTACTACCACAAAAATTAATTTTATTAATACCGATTGAAAATTAATAATTAAAATATTTTTTCGTAAACCCTATATGATATTGCCAAGTAAATGTTTAAATATAAATTCTTACCTAGAATCATATTTTCCAACTCAGGTGTATCAACCTTCAGCTTCATTAAATCTGGTGATGACAGCACTTCTGCTAAGCCACCTTCACCCGTTGATAAAGGAAAGGCTAAATTTTTCTTTGCTTGGTTAAAGTCTAATGTTAGGTTTCTTTTCATAGTTGACACATTCGGCCTATTATTTTCATTAAACTGGCTCATTTTATGAAGATTTAGTTATTCTTGTATAGTTCAAACCCAAGCCAAGACCACAAGTTAAAAAAGAGGTACACTGGAAGTATTACTAGTAATAAAAGGAAGTAGTAGTTTGTGTCAGATATTTCCATATAACCTGAAAAAAAAGGAATGTTATTTAAAGGGACGATACGAGGTGCAACTAAAATATATATTAAATTTTGCCGTGTGCTACATGTTTTGGCACTCTTACATTTAAATGAATAAACGGGGCAGGTACCTAGCCCTAAAATTATTTTGAAAGAATAAAAAACTGTTCGTAATTGTCTCAAAAGTTGCCTCTCTTTTTTTTTGACCAAATTTGGTATACGGGGGTTTTTTGGGGCACTGATTACGAATATCAAAAAATATTTTTTCGGCAACGTTTTGTTTTCAAGATATTCATCATCAAAGTTGAAAATCAAACTAACCTTATTTTCACTATATTCTCCCTTCTTTTTGTACACATTTCTTGATTTTTACACCAAAGTGGCACATAATATTTTATAAACACCTTTTAAAACCTTGATGGCAGCCATGATAATCTTTGCTTATAAAATTCCTAGTGTATACATGGTTGCGGCCACATTGCAAGGTGTGGAAGTGGAGGTTTGCAAATAAATGGAAAAAAGGTGTAAAATAAATATAAAAACAAGTTTTTAAAAGGTGTTTATGAAATATTGTGAACTAATTTAGTGTAAAAATCAAGAATTATGTGCAAAAAAAAGGTGGAATAGTGTAAATAAGGTTAGTTTGATTTTCAACTTTGATGATGAATATCTCAAAAACAAAACATTGACGAAAAAACATTTTTTCAGATTGGTTATCAGCGCCCCAAAAAAACCCCAGTATACCAACATTGGTCAAAATCAGAGAGGAGACAACTTTCGAGACAATTACCAAACTGTTTATTTTATGTGTTTTTAAATACAAAAGAAATTATAAGAGAAAATGTGTGTATTTTGTTTTTCTTTTGGCATATTTTTTCGAGTATTTTTTTTTACTTCATTTAAGTATGCCAGAATTTTTTGTATGTATACAATGTTGATAACATTGGATTAAAAAAGCCTCAATGATTTTAGTAATACAATTTCTACTGCAAGGTCATCATTTTTGATTTTTAACTGCCTAAAATGCTGAATATTTTTGGAATACAGCTATTCTGTTAAAGAAATGGAAAGTTTAATCTTTTAGGTGACAAAATTTGGTTAAAATAAACAAAAACCCAAGTGACACAATAATTATATCAAAATCTTACAACATACAAAAGAAACAAATCCAAAACAAAGAACATATTACTATTACTATTGCATTAAAGCATAATCATTTGACCTCGTCACTACTAAAATTAGCTGTTAAAAATAAAGGAAATGGTACTTACTTCATATATTACATGAAAATAAACATTCCTTTTTAACTTTTAAACTTCTATTTCTAATGTGACTCACTTTCAAACTAACTTAAATTTGTAGTAGAGTTTTATTTTACTCAATAATCAGAATGGCTATTCTCTGAAATCCAGAATATAAAAAATATAAGGATGACGTATTTACTGACAAAATTGCCCATGAGTCATGATACTTTGGTTCGTTCGATATAACTTGCTCGTTTTATAATTGTGTAGGTATTCTTGGTTGCCTAAAATGAAGTAATAACTCATGCATCAGTTAAAACGATTTATTATATTTCAATTGCTCATGAGATTATATGTGAAAATATTCCTTACCAGAGTGGTTGCCTAAAATGGAACTAATAATATTTTTTTGCTCGATCGTTTATTTATGTTTATGAGTAATATTAGCGTATTCCAAATCATTTAAGCATCATTTAAAACGATTATATTATAGCTTCGTGACTCGTGATAACTTTCAAAAAATTTCCGGCAATAATTCATGCTCTAGGGAGATTATATGTGAAAATTTTCCTTACCAGAGTGTTTACCTTAAGGCTAATATCAACTGGTATATGTAGATTTGATGTGGGTCCCATCTCTTTTTTTAGCTAGAAAATGATTCTAGCTAAAAAAAAAATAATAATTGTTTCGAAAGTTGCCTCCTCTCCGATTTTGACCAAATTTGGTATACGGTGGTTTTTTGGGACGCTGATCACAAATCTGAAAAATATTTTTTTGGCAACGCTTCGTTTTCGAGATATTCATAATCAAAGTTGAAAATCAAACTAACCTTATTTACAGTATTCCTCCTTCTTTTTTCCAAGGTTGTCAGTATTGCTTTTCCCACCGATTTCTACAATAAAACTGGCACACAATATTTCACAAACACCTTTTAAAAACTTGTTTCTATATTCACTTTACACATTTTTTCCATTTAATTGCAAACCTCCACTTTCACACGCTCCAACGTGGCCGCAACCATGTATACACTTAAATGAAATTAAAAAATATGGCTGCTGCCTTTGAACTTGAAAGTTCGCAGATTTAATGGAAAAAAGATGTAAAATAAATAGAAATACAAGGTTTTAAAGACTTTATCTAGGTGTTTTATATAATATTGTTTGTGCCACTTTAGTGTAAAAATTTAGTTGAAATTTAAAAGTACAAAAAGAAGGGGGAATATAGTGAAAATGAGGTTAGTTTGATTTTCAACTTTGAAATGATGTAAGATAACAACACCATATCTCGAAAACAAAACGATTGCCATACAATGTAAGGTTCAAAAATAATTTTTTCAGATTCGTAATCAGCGCCACCAAAACCCCCGTATACCAAAAGTTTGGTCAAAATCGGTCAGGAGGACAACTACCAAAATAAAATAAAAAATCCCAGCCACGCGAATTCTGAGCCTTTTTTCTGACTCATTGTCTGAACTGAACTAACCTTTTTCAAGAAATATTTTAGGTAATTGTCTCGAAAGTTGCCTCCTCTCCGATTTTGACCAAATTTGGTATACGGGGGTTTTTTTCGGCAACGTTTCGTTTTCGAGATATTCATCATCAAAGTTGAAAATCAAACTAACCTCATTTTCACTATATTCCCCCTTCTTTTTGTACCCCCGTATACCAAATTTGGTCAAAATCGGAGAGGAGGCAACTTTCGAGACAATTACCATATTTTATATTGCTTTCTCAATAATATCCCCTCTTTGAATCCAATTTTTGTTATTTGTATACAATGGGAAAGTCATAACGAACGAACAATTCACAAGGGCATGACGTCATCCTTTCCAAGGTTGTCAGTACTGCTCCTTTCACCACCGCAACGTTGTCATGCTGTTAATAAAACTTTCGAGCATAAACCTACGGAGACAGCCTTGGGACTTGGCCATGTAAACTGGCGTGCAAAAGAGAGCGGCAATAATTCTAATCGCCTTTTCTCGCTGAGCATGCGGTTAATTGGCGAGGTACCCACGCGTAATAGATATACAATTTTAATAGCTCTCTCGCCACGCTGACGTACAGATCTGGATGAGAAAGGGACAATTACATTTATATGGCCGGCCTAGATATCTCTCTCGCCTTTTCTTATGGCGCATGATTTATTTATTTTTTAAACGTCATAAGTAATGCCAAAAATACAATAAACGTTAAAAAAAGAACTTAAAACATCTTTCCCAACCGACAAGCAGAATTGTTGTCATCGAAGTTGACGTGACGGCAACGTCGTACGAAATTAAATCGCCAAAGTGGTTTTATCTTCTAGTACATTAGTATCGCAGGTAAAATACTTCACGCGACCTGGGAGAAAGGGATTACATTTATTGGCAGTATCTCTCTCGCATGGCCAAGCGACAAGGCTGCATCCAGATGGTATTTGCTTGACGGTTGACAATTTTTTTTGTGTATTAAAACCAAATTAAAAGAAAGAAGACTTATTTGACACTAATCAGATGATGGCTGTCATTCACTATGACGTGACTTTCAAAATCTTTTAAAAATTTTTGTTTTGTCATCATTCATTCCATCGTTTTCACTGGAATAATCAAGAATATTTAATAGTAATAAATATAACAAATTTTTGTGCTTTTGCTCAGTTCAATAGTTGTTTCAGCAAAGTAAATAAGTTAACACGGTGCTTTAGTTTCATACGCTTTAACAGTGACATTTTTAAACAAACAAAAAAACATGGAATTACCTCATTTAGGAAATCATTGCTCAAAATCAGACTGCAACAAATTAGATTTTTTACCTATAAAATGTGACGCTTGTAAGCTACTTTTTTGTGACGAACATTTTAAATATACTACACACAACTGCCAGAATGCTTACCAAAAGAACAACCAGGTACCTGTGTGCCCATTGTGCAATATTCCCATTCCTGTACAAAAAGGACTTCATCCTGATTATGTTGTTGGAGCTCACATAGACTCAGACTGTCAAAGTGACCCTGCGAAATCCAGGAGGAAAGTGTTTACAAATAAGTGTTCATTTAAAAAATGCAAAACAAAGGAAGTTATACCAGTGATCTGTAATGAATGCCACCTGAACTTTTGCTTGAAACACAGGCATGTGTCTGATCACAATTGTGAGGGACAAGGAGCTAAAAGACGATGGATTTTTGAGGCACAACAAAATATATCACATACTGTGCAAGGATCATTAAGTGAAGATGAGGCATTAGCAAAAGCTTTAGCGTTATCAATGCAAGACAGTATCCCAAGTAATAAGACACAAGAGGAATTAGATTTAGCTTTAGCCAGACAACTGCAAGCCTCTGAGGCTCAGGCAACAACAGCAACTAGGAATACACGAGGGGATAGGTGTAATGTATCCTAATTTAACCAAAATAATATTTTTTTTATCTTATTTATTTTTTTTTAAATTTAAGAATTAAACTTTAATATTATTTTTTATTATACATAAATTAAAGCATTTGAAAATTAAAAAATCTCTTTTCCAATAAGTAGTTGTAAGCAAATTATATTTTTTGTTTAAATGTTATGTTATCTTAAAATATAAAAAAATGTATTTTAAGAGGATACCATAGGGTCCGGTGTCGTTTAGCTCCATTCGATTTAAACAAAATAAATATTACAAATAAAAAGAACACATTATGTTTAGTAGATTTCAAAAAGAAAACACTATGTCTATAGGTTAAGTAAAAAGCCAGAATTTGCGACGTTGTCGATCAAAAAAAAAAAAAAAAAAAGGATTAAAATTTAGCTCTCAGCAGTATGGATTAAATAAAAATACACAAAATTAAGATATCAGCCTTTTTTTATTTTGTTCGAGGCGCATTTTTGATACAAAAAATTTACAATTTAATGAGAAAAACCTAACGACCACTAACCAGAACTAGTTATAGTTTGGAAGTTCTTATTTGTTAGTTCTGGTTAGTCTTTTCTATAAAAAAACTTCATTTCTGGTAAATGAAGAAAAAACAACCTTTAATATTAACAACTTATTAGAAAACATCTGGCAACATTGCTTATTTAAGGAGAAAATCGTAAACAAAACGCATCGTATCATCTCTTTTTGTAGGTATTCTTTCTCACATTTTTCATGTTAGTCGGCGTTTAGTATATTTTATATGGAAAATAATGAAATTATTTTATTTTGTGATAATGGGAGTGAAAAATTATTTTTTTCAGACCCTATGTGTTTTATTATGGTGTAACAAATAAGTGAAAACAAAAATTATATCAAAATATTGCTGTTTAAAAATGGAGCTAAAGTTCACCGAAGCCGATATCATATAAAGTATGTTTAACAGTGTTCAAGATAAGGGGTCGTCTATTAATCATGTGAGGCACAAGGAGGAAGGGGGGGTGTATTGAGGTATCACGTGTATTTATTTTGTCGTTAAACGCGTAATTTTTAAACAACCGCAAAGGGGCATGTGAGCTCGACTCGCTCTTGCCAGGACAATTTTGTCACGGTCCATAATTTTCAAGAATTGAATTAGATTATACTTAGCTGTAATTAAAGATAATATTTTAAAGCTTTTAAGATACTTTGTACAAAAAAAAACATATTATTTTGGGTATGTGGGGGGTGGTTAGTCTTAAACCTCACCACATATCATCAGGGAGGGGAAGGGGGTTAAAAAAATGCTAAAAAATCACATGATTAATGGATGACCCATAAGCATTTATATATTTAAATTCTGCTTATTTGAAAAATATTTCTTTAACACTTTTTATAACTAATTTACACTGATATACACTATCATAAACTGAAAATTAAAGCTTATACACCAATTATGATAAACTTTTGATATTTAAACAGACCAGTGAACAAAGCTGGATTTTATATGCAAATTTTTGACATATGTTTTTGGTGCTTTAATAAAGGTTACCCTCCCTACCTATATTATAAAATCATCAAGATGAACATTCCTTTTTCTGTATTTTTGTAAAGTCTTAGCCTTAGTCTCGTTAAAAATTTCACAGTTCTTCTTTTATTGTAACATTATTTTTTATTCAATCAGAAATATTAAAAAAATATATCTTAGCTCAATCTTGTGTTTTATTTCGTGGATTATTGAGAATATGCTTTTCAGTGGTATACAAAAATATATATTAAAAATAAAAGTTTTATTAAAGGGGTAAAATTTAACATTAAAAATGATCTTATTAGAGGTTTACAGACACCACGCCGATTTTCATGAACTCGTTACTTTTACATACGGGGAATCGAGTTTTTTGGGGCGCTGATCACGAATCTAAAATTAGTATTTTTTTTCCGGCAACCTCTGGTTTTTGATTGCGTTATGAGGCCTCCAAGTGGAATAACCTCAAAATGAACATCCAAAAAATTTTCCTAGATAAAATTCCTCCTTCTTGAAACTGATTACCACCTGATCTAAAATGGAACATACACTGATTGGGCACTTATATATTAAACGAAACTTAAAAAACACTAAAATTTACAAAAGTTTATTGCTTATTTTTAGTAGAAAAGTTACCTCAAATCTTAGACAAGGAAAGAGAAATAAATCCAGTTTTTTATATCTTGACAACTTAATTATAAACACATAAATCAGGCAAGTTAGTTATACATCATAGTTCTTACATTACAGGGTACAGATAAGTGGATTCATTTAAGATAATCTTTTTACTTAAAAATAGACAATAAAATTAAAAACATTATTGTAAATTTCAGTGTATTTGTTTAATACATAAGTGCCTAATTAGCATCTGTATGTTCCCATTTAAAAAATTAATTAATCAGTTTCAAGAATTGGTTGAATTTTAAGGTTAGTTTATTTGGAGGCCTTATAACTCAAAAACCAGAGGTTAACAATATCTGGATTAATAAATTAATTTTAGATTCGTGATCAGCGCCCCAAAAAACCCCCGTATGCAAAAATTCATGAAAATCGGCTGGAGTAAAGATAAAGCAAAATTATTTTTGACATTATTAATATAATTATTATAGGTTACAAACTTAAGCTGCTAGGTTTGCTATCCGGATAGAGCCCCCGAAAGAAACGAATTAGCTGTAACAAACACAAACCGCCTTTTGTGACTTTGGTGTAAATTCACCATTTATCTACGACAAAAGAGTGAATTTCTGAACACGCCAGAAATCGAAAAAAAGAGTTGTTTTACAGATGTATAGAAAAATTGGCAACATGGACAAATTGGGTAAGAGCAAACTCTCCTAATTAGGGACATTGCACGTTTGTTCGCTAGGCCAAGCGGCGAGGCTGCCTCCAGTAGGTATATTTTGAAAGGATTACCTAACCAACAGTTTCTTTTTGTATTTTAATAATAAAACAGAAAAAAATGTGTTTATTTATGTATTCTGTAATTTTTATCGGTGTTTTTCTTAGTATTATTAGTAGCTTCAAGCGTATACCAAAAGAGTGAATTTCTGAACACGCCACGAGGCAGTTTTGCCGTTTTTAACTCGGCAGTGCGAACAATCGCCTATCGTGAGAGAGTATGCAACAAAGAATGGAAGCACAACCGAAAGTATTTTGATTCTCCATTGTGCCCCGCGTGCTGATATTCATGGGCCAAAGGTCAACGGGCCACTAATGGATCATTATCATGTAAGGTCTTTGGAGCGAGAGAAAAATAAACCAATCAGGTTTCCGAATTTTATTGTCCATTTTGTCTCTGTAATACATGCTTAAAACAAAAAAAAATTAATCCAAAATATTTGTTTCCAAAAACTCCGACAAATTCGAAATGTTTTGAATAGATTCACAGAATAAAAAAGGGTTAGTTTTGGTTATAGTTTTGGAATAGATTGAGCATGTGTCATTTATTTTCCTGACAAGAATCAGTTAGGGTTGCCAGATTTATATTTTTAAAAGTTGTCAAAGCAAAAAAAATCCAAATTTTAATTGTTTAAGATATAATTTCTATTAAAAGAAATATCCCAAGTGTCAAAGCAAAAGAAGCCGGCTTTATTCCCAATTATTTTTTTTTTAATTTTAAAAAACGGGAAAATAGGTAGGTATTAAAAAAATGTTTTTGTACCCAAAATACCTAATTATTTAAAATAAAATGTCTATTAAAGGTATACCAATCTTTTAAAACTGCATGTCAAATTATAAATTAAGGTTATAAGTAGTGTTTAAACAAGTCTTATTTATTTTACTTTATAATGCATTTATTATAATTTCATTATGAACATAAGTCTATACAAAAGTGTTATCAGTCGTTCGAAATTGAAATGGCAACATCTGTTCCAGACTGGACACCATGATCTCATCTTTCCCTGGCTTTGCGATGTAAAGGTCGACATTGTCAAATTCACTCATAAACTGCCGACAAGCTCCACATGGTGTGGTAAAATACTGTTCTTGTTGAGCTATGACAGCTACAGCTTTAAATTTTAATTTACCTTGGCTTATGGCTTTACTGTAGGCAGCTCTGAAGAAAAAAAATGTAACGATAAATAATGTTAGTAGGTAATAAAAATGGTCTTGTTACCTTTCTGCACAAATTCCAACTGAAAAAGCTCTATTTTCTATGTTACATCCAGTGAAAACTGTTCCATCTGAACACAAAACAGCTGCACCAACTTTAAAGTTACTATAAGGACAATAGGCATTTTGTCTGACTTCTGTAGCTTCTCTGATGATATTTTGAATAGTTTCATCTAAAATAATTTGAAATATGGTCATTTCGCGCTTTTTTAATGACAGGTGAAAGGTTACGGCAAAATAATTACCCACTACTATATTTAATTTTTTAAATAAAATAAGTATTGACTGAAAATAATTTTTTTTTGTCTTTTATACCTTTTTTATGCATTAAAAATTATACTTTAATGTAACTACTCTTTTAAGCACATTTTCAGGAAAATCATTACATTACATAACCTTCTGCTGGAAAAAAAAACCTAGCTCAAGGGATAATAATTTATAATTAATTAAAAATATTATTAGTACATACTGTGTATTTACTAAATGTAATTGCTATGTATAAAAAAACTTGCCTAGTGTCTTAAGCTTTTGAATATTACTTCCATTTGAACAGTTGTTCTTTGACATATTTTTGCTGATTACGCTTGAAAATTACTTGGCAAAAATCAATAACCATTAAAACAGGTTTAGTTAGATAAAATACAAAATGAAAATGTATTAATTTATTATAGACAGATAATAAACGATCGATAAGATTGTTTTATGGTTAAAGTGCTACTTTTTAATTTAATTTAAAAAGTCTTGCTGCATGCAGAATTTATATTTAAAAATTTAATAGGTAAACTAATAAAATTTATTCCTTAAGAAACATAAATGTATGCGTATTTATTTTTGAAATAGTTTTATTTTACATTAGCAAACCAATTAAGTAATAACAGTCATTTGTAGTCATTAATCATAAAAAATAATTAATCAAAAACTATTATGAAATAACCTTTTTTGGCAAGGCCGAAAGCAAGGACGACGTTTCATAGGCAACCAGACATACAATCCCTTTCCCCTGTTGCCGTGCTTTTCGATTAGATAATTTCAAGGACGTTACTGTCACTTTGACGCGAGTTTTTAGTGCCTGGAAAAGTGCTGATTTTGATAAAAATTGATAACAGTATCACGAGCACCCACATTTGTTTGTATTTGTGTCAGCGTTTTGCAATGTTAATGTTTTATTTCTAGATTTTTACAATTATATTGGCAAACGTAAGTAGGTACTACTAAAGTTAAAAAAAACCAGGATAATTCCTCCTGGACTGTAATATTTGTTTTAAAATTATTGCAGAGTATGGATCCGAAAAGGCTGATCACTTTAAGCCTCTTTATCTTAAGTTGCTTAAGTGGAGTTTATTTATTTCCATCCGCATCTTTTAAGACAGAATGTCCAAGACTTTATCCAAAAGTCTTTAAAGGGTATGTCCCGAGAGGCAACATTTCAGCAGGTATGTTTTGTTAATTAAAAAGACTTGTTTTGATAAGAATTGTAACTTTGAGATGCTTATTCTCCTAAATTTGAAAATCCCAATATGGACTATATCAGAAATATGGATTTTTCCGAAAAAATGCATTTTTGCAGAGAAAAATGAAATTAAAAGTACTGTTTTTAGGTTAAGTAAAAGGCCATAATCAAAAAAAAATAATCTAAGAATAACTAACTTTGTATTTACTGCATATTAATCATTTTAATTAAAAACATAATATTTTAGTTTTCTGCCTAATCTATATTTTTAACTTAACAAGTAATTTTAAAAATTAAGTATAATAAGTATTTGCTAATTTTAATTACATCAAACACATTTTTTTGTAGGTGTTTATGAGGAAATTACAGATATAACCACTTTAAAGCCATGTGTCCTTAAATGTTGCATCAAAGAAACATGCAATGTTGCTTTTATGACTGATGATAAGTGCTATCATGTTAACTGTAATAGCAATGAGTTATGCATACCAATGTTTAATTCAAACCCCCAAACTGTGGATCATGTTGCTATGGTCCTAGTTAAACCTACTGATGATGATAATTGGGAAGATGTACTTTCACCTCAAGGTATGGTTGGTCTAAACAAATGAAGACAATTTTAAAGTAAAATAATTTTTAATGGTTACTAATTTTTTTTATCATATTTAATTTTAAACAACATTGTTTTTAGAATTTTCAAATTCACAACTTGACAGAGAAATGTACAATATATTGAGTGATAGAACACGTTTTGAAAACGCCTACAAAAACCTAGAAAAGGATATTTTATTTGATGATAGATTTTATGAAATGAGTTGTGAAGTTGGAGTGGACAATTCTTGTTCTTTACCCAATGAAATTTGTGTGCAGAAACATGAAAGATCTAGAAGTGGTAAGAACAAAATTGTATATTTGCAGATTTTTGTAAAGCAATCCCAAGGACAATGCATATTACAAGTTTTCATTAATGATGATCTGTATGACAAAAAAGTTGCTAGTATCTTATTTTTAAATTTTATCCCTTTTAAGGCACCTTATTTTTGTAAATCTTTCAACCTGGAAATTAGAATAACTTAAACCTTAAGCAAGCTTTATTCCAATTTTAACATTCTAAATTAAATTAAATAATAGGCTCCTTGTATAAAGATTATTTTGAATTAAGAACACATTAAATCTCTTCCTTTGCCAGTTTAAGAACCACCTACTAAATATCTTTTGATATATATTTTTTTAAGTTTCACAGTAATTACAATTTAAAGTTCATGTCTGGCTCTTTAAATCTGATGTAAGAACAGAATGACTTAATTGATCATTTATTGTACTTCTTAGACTACTTTTTTGATAGATATTTAATTTTTTTGATCCAATAATGAATTTAATTATATGAAACTAGACCCTAGTGTAGTAGACTTCCTTGCTTCACGCAGCAATGTAAATAGTGTATCAGATTATATTAAAGAGTTCTGGCATATGGTAGGTAAGCTTAATAAGAAATAACGATGGAGAATTAAGATATCAACACATTTTAAATTTTGCAAATCAAATGCTGTGTTTGTGCGGTTCAAACATAAAATATTAAAGTATTTTTTGAACTCTTATTCACATTCAACTGATGATAGTTTAAGGGTTTAATTTGATCTAAGTTGATGAAATTAAAAAAAAATATATGTTCATTTTTGTCTTTGTATTATAAACATAGTACCTATGTATCTATTCATCTTATTTTATTTTTTCTTAATGCCTATGTAAAATGTAAAAACCTACATTTTATTCTTTATGTAAGTTCATATATTGAAAAAATTTTCATTATATTTTAATTTTAAATATTTGGTAGATTCTTTAGATAAAATGTGACAACGCTACCTGTGTTGGCATAGTATATTTCAGAATTTGCATTTTACCTTGTGTCCATGAATTGTGCATTGTGACATCATGCGGCATTTAAATACCCAGATGTTGTTTTAGCTTTGTATATTTGAATTAAAAATGCCTAAAGCTCTGTTATAAACTTTCATATTAAAAAAATATTTGGCAGTAGTGCTGGGTTTTTGCCAAAAATATGTGTAAGAAACTTTTCTTGTTTATATGTAGCTTATTATAAAAGGAATAACATTTTATTGTGTAGGGCTCTGTCAGTGTAAGCCAGGATATACTCGCCAAGAAGAAGGCATATGTCTTTCTGTCACTTTGAAGGATATTACATTACCTGATATAATAACTGAAAGAATCTTAGATATGACAGTAAATAAGTCAGCTCCTGTCACTAGAAAACATTTAACAGTACTAGCTGAATCCAAAGAAGTAAGTATTTGTATTTAACTCTGTAAATTTTTAAAAATAGATAAAAAATACTGTAAAATTAGCTTTTTGTACCCACTTTTAACTAAAGGGTTGCCTTATTAAAAATAATAGAAAAATCTGACCACAGAAGCAAAAAATTGTAACATAAATAACATACTTATAATATAATATGGTCTTTTTTAGTATACTTGGTTAAAAATTAAATAGTTGATACCACTAATTGTATCAAAATATTTTAGGTTAAATTACCTACAAATGAAGTAACTCTAGTTGCAAATACTGTGCCTGATGAAGATCCAGAAAATAAGTATCAGTATGAATGGACTTCCTTACACCAACCAGAAAGTAGTACTGCTGTAAAACATCAAAATGAAAATCAGTTACATTTGGAAAAATTGTCAGAGGGTTTATACGAATTTAAGGTATAATATTACCATATTTTTTTCAATTTATGCATTTTTAAACTCATTCAATTAAGTATTCCAATGATTTCCCATTTAAAAAAAAATCAAAATGGTTAATTTTTAATTTGTTCTTAAGGAAATTAACTTGTTTTTAATGTATTAAATACCCAAATACTTTTTGGTAAAAATGGTTTGATGACACTGGCAATTGCCGACGTTTTGACGGCTAACTTTTTTCAGCTAACACCATCAAATGTAATTTTAGGTTAGTGTTTCTACATCAACTTCTTATGGTGAGACATTTGTTAATGTCTCAGTATTACCTGAAGCTCGTATAAATACTCCACCCAATATTGTGATCACCCCAGCCAATCAAACCATAAAACAACCTAATGCTGCTGCTGTATTGGATGCATCCTCTTCTACTGATGATGATGGCATTGTTGCTTGGCATTGGGAGTTGGAACAAGGACCTTTAGGTATTTATTTTCTTCATCACTTTACTGTAGCCAGACCAAAGTATAAATGTCTTATACAAAAAATATGACTCTACTTTTCCTTTGTTATTGTAAATCCTTTAACCTCAATCTACAAACTTCTAGCCTTTTCTAAGATTGAGCAGATGTTATAGAATAATCTAGAACTAAAAGTATTTTTACAAAAATTAAATTTAATCATAAGTATGAAATGTATTAAATTTATCCATCAAATTCCATCCCTGAGAATGACAAGTAATTTTATTAAAAAGGTTATCAGCCTCAGTTGAAGGATAGCCCAACACTTCAGCTGAATGATTTAACAAAACCAGGAAATTACTCCTTCAAATTGACCGTGACTGACACTGATAAAGCCACCAGTAGTAGTACTGCGAATATCACTGTCCTTGCTGGTACTGATTATCCTCCAGAAGCCAATGCAGGTATGTAGATACAGAATAAAACTGAATCAGATAAATCTAATCGATTTTGAATAAATAAATTTAAAAAAATAACAATAAACAAGATAGAGGCGTGCCAATTTTTTATTATAATGATATACAGGGTGATTTTAACTTGTCTCTAAAAATTTAAGTATATATTTTCTTACCTTCATGTTTATTTTATTTTATAGGTGAAGATAAAATTATTTATCTTCCACACAATAATATAACTCTTAATGGAAGTATTAGTACTGATGATCATGCCATTACAACTTGGGAATGGACAAAATCGGCAGATGATGCACAAAAAACAGTGGATATGCAGAACACTAGGACACCATATTTACAACTGTCAAATCTCCAAGAAGGTAAAGAAAAAAATAATATACAGTATTACTGTAGGTATTTATCTGTTTTTCGTTTTAACAAGGCTTATAAGTTTGTTTTACAAATTTACCATTAATTTTTTTACTTAGGCAATGATCTTTTAGTGTGTAGCATCCCCACAGGTTAAGTTTTAAACGCCAACTTGATGTCCCCGTAAAAATTACGTAGAACTATTTTATTTTGTTACACAAAAAGTGAAGTATGTTTTTTAATGTATAGTTTAAAAAAACTTCATCAGATTAAAAAAAAAAATTGTTTACCCCCGGTCGCCACCCAGTTCGGCACACCTCAATTGGCCGCCCCCCGGAAATCCGATAAAGTACGACCTGACCTTGGAATCAAAAATACTATACTTTTAACTCATATAACTACCCTTGAAACACGCTACGTTGTCCGCCTGAGCGGGAAAGTCATACCTGGATAAGGGAACCATATGATGACGATGAATTTGATTCGTGGCCGTGATAACATTAAAATTTCGGCTTCACCTCTTAGACATTTACACCCTCGAGAAGGGGTGGTATTTACCCCTGGGCGGAAGCGCATGTTAGCGCTATATAACTTTTGTTATTTGTGTTGTTTAAAAACTACTAACAAGTCAAGCGGTTTAATTATAAGGAATTCAGTGCGGAAAACGTTGAGTGACTGGACTAAAAGTGAGAATGAAAGGTACAATACATTACGAACAGAGCTGCCCAAGTACTCGAATACTTTTACTCGTATTTTGGTTACGGATAAAAAAACTACTTGTGACTTTTACTCACAAGTATTGTTAATTTCAAATACTTATTACTCGTACTTTCAAGTAAATTTAAATGTATTCGTAAAATTCGACTCGTAGTATACGAGTATATTTTCTAGGGATGGAACGGATGTTTCACCGGACTACCGAACTCCGGACTTCCGGCCGCCCAGCGAACCGGATGCCGGAAGTCCGGCGCCGAACTCACAAAATAAAAAATAAAATAATAATCGGTGCTACCCACATTTAAATGTCAATAAAAGATAATAAAGTACCAAGGAAATATTGTAAGCTAAGAGTTTTCTTACAAAGACAATTGTCAGGCAAAGTATTCAGCTAGAGTGATATTATGTCATATATTATGGCAACCCTTATTTAAAAACCACACTTAAAAAATTCTAAAAAATAAGTTATAAAAATTACCAAAGAGTTCGTTAATTTATAATGAATTTTATAAATTTTTAAAATCATAAATAATTTTGTAGAATAGTTTACTTATATAGCCTTCGAGATTCTTAAAAATGCAATCTCGCAATTTTTTTTCGTGACAATATTATACCTGACATATATAAAAAAATATGTGAGAAAATTAAAACAAATCTTCAAACAAAAGAAAAAGATTTATGGCTATCTTTGACATCCGATATTTGGACCTGCACAAATACTAATGTTAGTTTTATCAGCTTAACGGGACACTGGATCGGTGACGATTGGAAAAAGGAAAATGTTATATTGAATTGTGATTCATTTCCAGGTAGTAACAAAGGAGTAGCGATTGCTGACAAAATTTTAAGGTTAGTAAACACTTGGGACATAAAGATAGAAAATATTCATTTAATGCTACGAGACAGTGGTGCCAATATGATTAAGGGCTGTAAAGACGCCAATATAGGTAGTGAAAGTTGCTTCATACATACTTTGCAATTAGTAGTCATGGATAGCATTAAAAGTCAATGGGCTGTATCAGATTTGATTGCAGTTGCAAAACGAATAGCTACCCACTTTGGACATTCTTCTCTAGCTTGCGACAAGTTGAAAAAAATTCAAGAGGAGCATGGTTTTTCAGTCAAAAAAGTTATGCAAGATGTACTAATTAGATGGAACTCTACATTCTATATGCTGGAAAGATTGCAAGAGTTGAAAAGATCCATCATCATTTATTGTGCTAAACAAGAAAATCTTGGCTTTAACAGTTTAACCAGCTACCAGTGGGAATTACTAAACTCCGCTGTAAGACTTTTGAGACTCTTTGAAGAAGTGACAAAAACAGTTAGCTCTACAGAATCAGTAATTTCAGATGTTATTCCTATTATAACTAGTTTACAGGGGTTTCTTTCTGCTGACTCAACCTTATACATGGGAACAACTAGGGATGCCCTACTAGAAAACATTGACAAAAGATTTTAACTAATTTACCAGAATCCCAATTATGTCATTGCTACTGTATTGGACCCTAGGTATAAATTAGCATTTTTTCCACCAGAAAATATTTTGCTCGCGAAGCAGTGTGTTTTAAACGAGATAATAAAGTTCAAGGAGATTACCACTAATAGCACAGAAAGCACTAAAAATTTAAACTTAATAGCAGTACATGACAGTGATTGTAATACTGATGAAGAACCAAAATCATGAAACATCAAGAAGTGCCGTCAGTTTGGACATGTTTTGAAAAAATTGCTACTCCCTTTTCCTTAATCGGTAATGTAAGTGTAGACCACGAACAAAAAATAGCAGACCAGTTTGAAAATTATCTTAATAAGCCCCTACAGGAGAGAAAGTCTGATCCAATACATTGGTGGAAAGAGCACAAGGATGAGTTTAGAAATGGAGCCCAAGTTGCTAAACGATATTTAAGCAAGTAGTGTGTATACAAAAAGGTCTTTTTCAGAAATTGGCAACATTTATGAAGAAAAGCGTTCTAGAATAACCAGCCAAAATGCTGAAAAACTTTTATTTATTCATCATAATTTAAAAAAGATACATTTTAATTATTAACAGTGTTTCTCCTTATTTGTAAGAGAATTAGAGATTACCTGTAATCAGTTAATAAATGTAAGCTGCTTTTTCTACCCAAGATTTTTATTTCCAATGACTTATTAAATTATATTTCTTTATTAATAACAATAAAAATTTCCGGCCGGACAGCCGGATTTTTTCAGTAAAATCCGGCCGGACCGGAAGTCCGGTGAAGTGGCGGTACTTGAACCGGACGTCCGTTCCATCACTAATATTTTCTTTATTGTCGGCTCGGTAAAAACCATTCGTTTATGTTCTTCACCGTGGAATATCGCGCGACACCCGACAAAGAAATTTGCCGCTTGGCGGTGCGCTTTGACTCTTTGGCGGCGGGGCAGTCGCGCCGAAATCTTCAGGGGTTATTCTAGAGATTCTGAGGTATACACTTTCTTTCCCTGGAGCCACACGTTGGAATTCTTACTATGATTCCATTAAGAAAATTGTAAACAACAAAAACAAAATGGTTGATTAGTGTGAACGGTTAAATTTAAAAAATTGTTTTTTTGAAAACGAACTTTTATATTTGGAAGAATACTGTCAAGTGATGGAACCATTGGAAGCTACTTTAGATGTTTTGCAGGGCGAAACTAATACATTTTACGGCCTTTGCTCCCATGTTTAGCTTCACTAAAAAATAAACTAGGCAAACTATCAAAAATCAATTTTAAATATGCATCGCCTTTAGTTAAAGCATGCCTAGATGGACTGCAAAGTAGGTTTAAACTTTTTTTACGTTAGACTCCCAAGTACATAGCGCTATAATAGCTTCGGTTGT
This sequence comes from Listronotus oregonensis, assembly GCA_019359885.1. Taxonomy (NCBI): domain Eukaryota; kingdom Metazoa; phylum Arthropoda; class Insecta; order Coleoptera; family Curculionidae; genus Listronotus; species Listronotus oregonensis. Next base: position 19,098 of record JAHBCN010000357.1, on the reverse strand, counting down.
ACATCCTCATTACGCTGGTATAATTTTATTAGTAAAACATACCCGCTGCCACCAAGTTTAACATCAATAGAAAAAATGATGGTAAGCCAAGCAAATATATTTATTGATATTAAAGAGAATGTAGATGAAAACTCTGAAAGAGTTGCTTGTGATTCTTTACATAAGTTTTTCGATTTTGATGATTTTGAAACACATGAGAACGTTCCGGGGACAAGTTTTCCTCAGAATGAATCCAGTTCTTTAGAAAAAGCAAAATTAGTTAAAAACCTAGCCGAATTAGAGTATTTAAGGTATGTTAGTAATTCGCAAAGAATGTATGTTTAGTTTTTACGTTCTTGTATTTTTTAAAAAGTTGTGATATGTTTTTATTTTAGAAATAAACTTTAGGGTTCAAGAAATTTTGTTTTTAGGTTTTTTTACCTATACATAATATACATACATGCCTAAAGATTTTATATGCATATGTAAAAAAGTAATATTTATTACTGCGGTAAATAAAGACATTTTTTAATTTTCATTACTTTTTAGCATCTTTTATTACATTTTAAATTTGTAAAAGTATTTGTACTCTTTACTCGTACTTTTACGAGTACTACCCGTAACTGTAGGCTGCCTCTGTAAAATTACTTACAAGTAAAATACTTACAAATACATTTTATTGAGTACTCGTACTCATACTATTGAGTACTACATAGATCATACGAATACATTTTTTTTACTCGTACACACCTCTGATTACGAAGTATTGAAAAAACTTGTAAAATTGTTTATAATAAAACTGTTATAGAGCTTATTTTGGTTTTTTCTACATACCACTCCGACTTTTGATATAGGTAATTAGTATAAGAACCCTTCAGTGCACAATTCGTGATAAAAATATTAGGTAGCAGTTATATGGTGGGTAATTCAAGACCGCCTTTTTTACCAAACGTTACAGAAAATCACTATTTTTATCTTTTTGAGTAAAATCTTTTTTCAAAACGCGTTCCTAAAGATCTATACCGAAACATACTCTATTGAGCAATTATTAAACAATCCATTTTATTGAAATGTAAAGTTTGTGATGTAAAAAAATAAGTCTAACAAATATCTGTGTGTTTAAAAGATTTTTTAATGTTTGTTTTGTTATAGTAAGCATTATATTGATCATATTGATACAGTGTCTACGTTTATATTTAAAATAATTGATAATACTAACCAGATTTATTGCTTATTTGTCTTATTTTGTGTGTGCTTACTGTTTGTGTTGAAATGTTTAATGTTTTTGTAGGAATGTACACTTTTACACTTAAAGTAACTGATAGTGCAAACCAATCTAGTACAGCCCAAGTACATGTTTTTGTAAAACCACCTACTAACAAGCCTCCTGTAGCTGAAGCTGGAGAAAATATAACGATCAGGTAAATTTCAAATAGTAGTCTAAAGGTATGGCATAGACTGGCATGAATTATAGTCCGCGATAGATATATTAGAATACATATATGAGAACAAATACCACTTCCGTTTCTACGCAGTTACGTTACACAATGTTGGGTCAATAAGTAGAAAGAGTCTTTAAGCATCCTTTCTCTATTTTTTTTTTAAATATTTGTTGGGTTTGTCGCCAGATGGGTCCTGGTTTTAGGGTCTATACTTTGTGCAAGCATCCTCGGACCAGGACTAATGTGGTAAAACCACTTCAAATCGGGAAAAACTCATTTACTAATTCTACCCTGTTATAGTCGAAAAACCATTTATTTTAGTCTGTTTTACACATACCAAATTTTTGATCAGAAACTGGTTTATTTAAAAAATTAATGAAAATTAATCCTAAATAGTATAAAAGTATCAAATTATTGTATGTTACCAAAATGTCGCCAACAAAACTGGAGATATTATTTTAAAATATTTTTTTATTATATACTATGTTTTAAGAAATACATCTTTTTTTTAATATCTTATAAAAAGGCACATTATAATTAATGTGCCTTTTTATAAGCTATTTTTCTCCATTAACTCCCCCTGCCAGAACGCAATTCTGGCTGCGCTACTGCTGATTACAATTTTTAATGGCTAGATAGTGTGTATTTTAAGTTTAAGCAATAAGGCGGGTGATTTAAGGTTGATTCTAATTATACATTTCGTTTCCGTTCCCTTTCATATTCGTTCCGTTTATATAAAATAATATTACATTAAAGTAAAGGCTCCTATGCACACTATCTGTTCCGTTCATATACCATATCCAATCAGTTCCGGTCAAATTGATTGCTTACATATTTTGACGGACAGGCTGAGGCGCGTCGGATGCGGAACGGATAGTGTGAACATTGCGTTTATTCGCGAGTATTAATTTTTTGGATGTGGTATTTTATTTCGCAAGAACTGGTGCGGCTTATTTATATTTTTTTCCTGATTGTGTCATACAAAAATATTGATAAAACATTTAATTTCATTCATTCATAAACATAAGCATAATTCAATTTTTTTTCAGACTACATTGTCAAAGTCGCACACTATTTCTATTGAAGCGGAACTGATCATGAACGACAAAATGTGAACAGATAACAATTTAACTGAACCTATATGGAATGGTTATGGAACGTATAATGAGAATCAAAGTTTAAGGTTATTTTCAAGACTTAAGGTTGATTCTCAATATACGTTCCGTTTCCATTCGTTCACGTTTTTGTTCACGATTGGTTCCGTTTCAATAGAAATAGCGTGCGACTTTGGGTGCATAACATATTAAAGAGCAGAAATATTAAAGAATAATATAACAATGTATCTAGGACTAGTAGATGACGAAATGATATTTTCATATGACATGATCAGGAAAAACAATTCTATGAATTATTTTTTCCGATTGAACCAAGTATTGCAAAATAAAATACCACATTTAGGAAATCAGTACTAGCGACTGAACGTAATAGGAACTGATCAATGTTCTCACTATCAGTTCCGCTTCCGACAGAGGTCTCAGCCTGTCCGTCAAAAACATGTAAGTAATCAATTCGACCGGAACTGATTGGAAATGGTATGTAAATGAAAAGTGAAGGTTAACTCTTGTAGTCTGCAAATACATTATATATATATATATATATATATATATATATATATATATATATATATATATATATATATATATATATATATATATATATATATATATATATATATATAATATATATATATATATATATATATATATATATATATATATATATATATATATATATATATATATATATATATATATATATATATATATATATATATATATATATATATATATATATATATATATATATATATATATATATATATATATATATATATATATATATATATACTCAAAATAGGGATGGAAATCTGACAGATTACCGCCTATAGTGGCCTATATAATATCACCTTAAGTTGTCAGTTTTTTTATTGTTTTTTTCTATTTTAGAGGTTACAATTTCCGAAGAATGTTTTCCAGAATGTATATAGATTCTTGCTATTTAGGTTAATAAAAAGCTCGTTCTCAAAATACTTGAACTGATCTAAATCACTTTATTTCAATCCCGCTTGCTTACGGTTAGAACTAGAAATCAATAGATCCCCAAAAAATATGTAAAAGACAAATAGCTGCTAATTTATACAGTAAATTAAACAGAAATGATAACTTGTGGAATATCTTTAACAGATGTGTTTTCCATGTACTTAAAACCTGTTAAGTTTCGTAAATGACAACTGAAAAAGAAGGTATTGTATTGGTTCACCACGGTTACAAATGCAAATGAGTCATAGGCAGTCTTTGTCTTAACGTTTTTGCTTATGTCATCCTTAAAAAAAATACACATATTATGGTCAACCTTCAGAAATAAGTTGGTTGCAGTGTCTAAAAAAATGTCTCCATATGTCGAGTGTTCCGGTTTATTTTAAGAGGGATTGACGCCATATTTTTGTAACTTTACCAACTAAAAAGTAAAAGTCCATGCCCTGCCAGAATGTCTATATTAAGTAAATGGGATATATAGTGGTCAGTTCAATAATTTAAACTCTGTATGTGTGTATTTTTGATTTATAGCTTGCCACAAACTTGGGCTATTGTCGATGCATCAAATAGTTCAGATGATAACAAAATAGCCTCATTCAAGTGGGAACAAGTAGAAGGTCCGTCGACTGTGACTTTTGAAAACGCTAACTCGTCAAAATCTAACGTAACTGGCTTAACAAAGGGAGTGTACACACTAAAAGTTAGCGTCACAGATGATAATAATAATGTTGCCAGTGATACAGTATATATTATTGTCAATCAAAGTAAGTATTGTTTTATTCTACTCAGTGATAATGTATTTTTTTTAAATTAAAACAAGTAATGCACTAATAAGGGAATAATAATAAAACCTTATTTTAGATAAAAATCAAAAACCTACCGCTAATGCAGGCCCCGATTTAACTGTAGAACTCCCCGTTAATGGAATATTAATCAATGGTTCCGATTCTAAAGATGACTGGGAAATAGTAAAGTGGCAATGGACTAGGGATGAGAAATCACTAGCTGTGGGAAACATTGTTGAAAAAACAGACGAATCGCCGATTTTAATATTGACAGATGTATTTGTGGGTACATATATTTTCAATTTAACGGTTTTCGACAAGCAAGGGCTTAGTGACACCGACAGTGTTACAGTGGTAGTCAAAAATGACCCAAAATTGTTTTATTTGGTGGAATTGACAATAGACGTTGATGCGAAATTTTTGACAGAGTCACAATTTGATACCTTGAAGGCCAAATTGGCGTTGTTAGTTAAAGAAGGATCAAAAGTGCAAGTAAGTATTGTGGTACTTACAGGCCGACCAATATGATATTTATTTTCAGAGATCTCTGATTGAGATCTACCCCCCAATTAATTTTTATGCAAACTTTTTATTGTTGCGTTCTATAACTTTTTGGTTTACTTAACAAAATACCATGTAAATGTTTTATAAAAGCATTATAATAATTTAATAAGATCATCCCTAGATTTACCCAACCATAGTTTTGCCAAATTTAATTTAAGTCCATAATTTAAAACTATTTGCTGACGGTACTACTACAGTACCACCTATTTAATTCAGACAGTTAAATGCAATGTCTGAATTTGTGAAATTTCCAGTTTAGTGAGGAGTAGCCTAAAACTGTATAAGTTGACTATCTTCTTATACTTTCATTTAACACATTTATACATTCAAATAATGAAAAAAATATATGTGATGTGTTTTTAGTAGACCTAGCTTCATAATTTTTGAAAGGGTGATAGAGGGTCAAAAAATTCAAAATCTATTTTTTTTCGCTATTTTTCAATATAAACAAGAAAAATAATTTAAAAAAATCTTTGAAATATTATCGAATAGTACAGGAAAATTTTAAAAAAACTTCTTTACCACTTTATCTTAATTTTTTTTAATCCAAAAGTTATTTTTATTTTGCTAAAAAAAATTAAAGGAAACACACTCCTTTGAGAGAAGAGGTGAAAGTGGTCGCCCCAAACTATCGAATCAAGAACAAGACAATAAAGTTAAAACAACCATTTAAATCTGTAGTTACAGCAAAAACAGAAAGCAATTTTCGGTTAGAACGGCACCAAATATCCGAATTGCGCTGCCACCCGGCAGCCTTAAAACCGTTTTTAACAAATGCAAATAAAGAACAATGCATTGAATTTGCTCTACAATTTTACTTGAAACCTCCGATTTTTTGGGAAAATATAATATTCACCGGTGAAAAAGTGTTTCAGTTGTGCTACAATGGGATACTTAAGGTATACAGGCCTCAAGGAACACAATTTGGACAGAAGTAGTGGGCGATTTTCGGTAAATGTTTGGGGGTGGCTGAGTGCACAAGGACTTGGTGTATGTTATTTTATCGAAGGAAGGTTTAATGCGGAGGTATATATAGATCTACTACAGAATATCATGCTTCCTTTTTGACAAATGAGGTGGTAGTGTGCGCGATGGAGGTGGAGGCGGCCGTAAAGGTGGCGAATGTTTTCAAGAAGGTGAAATAAATGGAATTTCTAAACCTGTTAAACGAGCTACAATTGAAAATTATAAAGATTATGACTTAGCTTAGTTGTATAACCCAACACATAAAAATGGATTATCTTCAAGACTGACTAACTTCATGACAATGTAGCTGATCGGGAAGATCAGATTTACGAAGGGGTCAGTGTTACGGTATTATGACAAATATAAATAGTTATATGAGGTAGCATTGTTAAAGAGTTTTCTAGTGTTTTTCCCGTATTTTATAAGGCGCCACGGTAAGATAGATTATTCTTACCGTGGCGCGTTTCTGGAAAATTATAGAGTATTAAGAACAGTATATAAAAACACAGTCAACCAAAGTTAGTTATGTTAGTAGTGATAGAGTTAAGATCGGAAAGAGTTGTGACGTTGTAAAGTAGTGAATAAAGTGTTGTTAAATTTTACAGAATTAAGTAAACCGTAACAATATATTTGTACTGTGTACATTCAGGTTGGCTCAGTAGTCGAAGGAAGTCTAATATCGCTGTTGCACATAAAGATATGACGAAAAGTTCTTTATAAAAAGTTCTAGGGTTTCCAAACGTGCATGTCCTAAAAATTATTTGCTGTTCACAAAGTATCCCAAACAAAAAACAATGGCTGTAAAGCTATTTTTTTTAAATTATTACCATTATTTTTCTATACGCAATGCTATACAGCAGGTTAACTGAATGAGTTAATAGAGAACGCCAGCCTCTGCTCGCTAGCGCTGACAGATTTTTTAATAATTTCCAGTATTGAACTGCGTTCATACTTCCACTTAAGAAATTGTGCATCTGGATTAAAGAGGTGGTACTGTATTATTTATTTTGTTGTTAATTGTACTGCTCACAAAGAATTTATTAATACCAAATGCATTAAATAAATATACTATTTGTACTAAGTTTTTGGGAATTTATTTAGATGAAAATTTAAGTTGTCATACTGAATAGCAAGTTCTACCTCCCTATAACGTTATTTTTTGCAGGTTCGAAACGTCAAGCCTGAGCCAGGTACCAACAGAGTCAAGCTTACTTTTTATCTGGAAGGGTCCGATAACGTTCCAGTTTCAGCCAATGAGGTAGTAAGACACTTAAGGAAGAAGATGGAAGTCGATGCAAGTCTACTAGGCTTTTCTGTTGCCAAGCTGCAAACTGCCATCTGTCAGAATAACTGCTCAGGACATGGTGTTTGCAACGAAGTTACCAGGGATTGTGAATGTGAAGTTTTTTGGATGCACGTGAGTTTAATATTTATTTTTAATATTATTTTCTATAAGGCAATCGCGGTTAAGTGTGTTAGAAAGTTTAGGCCTTCAAGCATAGACCTACTAGAGGCAGTCTTGCCGCTTGCCCGTTCCAATAAGCGTGCGCGAGAGAAAATAAAAACAAGGGTACAACCGTTCTCTTTCGCTGATATTGGTATGCACTTTTCAATATTGGCTGGGCCGCTGGTTGTACTCTTTTGCACGCTTGCTCGCACGCCCAAGCGGCAAGGCTGCCCCTCGTAATTATATTTTCAAAGGTTTTCGACCATTGTTCTTTCAAAAAAGTATTATTTTTTAAGCGATGGTCGGCACGATTCTTAGTCAAAGCAATCTAACTTAGACTTCAGTGCTTTGCGCTATTTGGTCTAAGGATTTAATTACAGTAAAGTCTTAATTACGTTAACTAATTAGGGAGGACTGTGTTCATATTTTCGAGGAGTTCATGTGGATAAAGTTAATCACATAATAAACTAACTTGAACCGTCATACTTTAAACATATTTTTTATTGGAAAATCAAACACAAACATTTAATATAGTGTACAATTGTAGATATGAGTATGTACTTATGTATATTATATAGATGAAATATTTAAATTAAAATATTGATCTTAAGTTTTTAGAAAAAAAATTTATCCAATGTTGTTTGACGGGAACATTTGGTTGAAAGAATAGTTGCACATTCACATAATCTGTGTAGGGACTGAATATTCTCTAGTCAGCTTGGTTTTGCTTTGCCCATTCCAGACCTCTGTTAAATATTCGAACTGCCTCTGTGTGAGTGATTTTATCGATATCCTGAGAAACCCCTGGATCATGATCCTGTTCGGTTTCTGAGTCATCAGAAATTGTAGAACAATTTTTATCATATTCAACGAAGTCATCTTTATTCCATTCTTTAATATCCGCACGTTCAAAGTCTGGATTTGAATCCAATTCATGTAAAAAATTGAGGTTAGTTGTGGTTAGTCGCATTCTACAATAAAGGGCGAATTTCATATTTCCCATGCACAAACAAACTACAATTGGCGACCTTAAACAAAAACACTAAACGTTGCCGACAAAGGGATTGCCGCTTACATCAAAGTTCCGAAAATAATGCCACCATAAAACAGTATAACGATTTTTTTTTGTTCACGTTACAGAGGCGAGATATTTTTGGCGTTCACCTTTTAGAATAGGCTGAATACCAATTTAGCTGTTCACCTTTAGGAATGTTCACGTTATCGAGACTATACTGTATATTTCTTTTAGCGCCAAAAGTTGATTTTGGTTTTGCTGTAAGTTGAACCGTTTGAATTTTATAGCTTCTCTTAAATTACTTAAATACTTAAAAAAAAAAAGAGGATTTTACTAAGCAAATAGCTCCAATAGCATTAAAGTTATTTTTCATTATCATGATATTAAAATTTACTTAGTTTTTTTTGCTTGTAGGATTTGTTTAAAGTATATTTAAAAACTGAGGAGGACTCAGATTGCAGTTGGAGCGTTCTTTATGTTGTTCTGGGACTGATATGTGGAGTTCTTACATTTTTTGGCTGCTCATGGGCTCTTGTTCTTACATAGGTTTTTGGCTGCTCATGGGCTCTACCACCTTGTAAGTTTAAAAAATATTTATGCTATAGGTGGTGTAAGAATGAGACGGAGCAGACATTTCGCAAATTCACATTGCGAGCGGTACGGGGAATACCGATGCATCTACTCTCAGCTGTTAGTGTCTAATACATTAAAATTCAATCCGTGAAGATTCTCGCCAAACGTGTATATATATATATATATATATATATATATATATTATATATATATATATATATATATATATATATATATATATATATATATATATATATATATATATATATATATATATATATATATATATATATATATATATATATATATATATATATATATATATATATATATATATATATATATATATATATATATATATATATATATATATATATATTTATTTGGTAAAATTATTTCACTTGGTAGGAGATTGAATAATGCCATATTTTTGCGTTTCGGTACTCCAACGTTCTAGACCACTTTTAATATATTATATCATAAACTATTGTTTGCGCTGGGTCATCCAATGAGATCTGAACAGGGCCATATTCATAGTTTTATTTAAGAACAAATGTGAAATAGCCATCTTGTGTATTTTCTATTTCCTATAGAATACTTAAAAAAATTATTTGAATTGATTTAGAAGAGATATGACATAAAATTGACATTTTCCCAATGGGACACATTATTTATTAGTTCATTTTTAGTTGTAGTATTTAGGGGTCATCGACAAACCACGTAGCTCTCTTTACAGGGGGGAAGGGAATTCTCTCATGTTATGTGCTGTTATGTGAAGGGAGAGTCGGTGCGACCCGATGTCACGTAACGGTAAGAATTTTTTTTTTTTTTTTTACACTTGTATTGAAAATATTGCACTGGCTATTAGTTTAAAAAAATTTTTTACTTAAAAAGTACTCATACTAGTTTTAATAGTGCGACTAATTTAATAATTTTTTGAGCTTAAATGTTACGTAACACCATATTTAGGGGGCTCTGCAAACTCTACATGACGTTACATGGATGAAGGGGTGGGAAAAAAGCATGAAAAATGCGTTACGTGGTGTATGTATATGTATGGCCTCTTATTGGTATCATTATACAAGTCACAAAAGTAAAGCAAAGATAAAATATAGTTAATACCTAACATTGACCCATTAAAACATTATCAATAACTAGAACAAACAAAATATAAAACCTATTTAAAATAGTTGAAAAGAATGACAAAACACAATTAATTTTATATCACACATGAAACCCACATAATTCAAGTACATAATTTAATAAAGAACCATAGATGGCAAAAAAATTACCCATTAAAGTTAAAATCTCATGGGTAATATTCCTTTAAAGTTAAAAAAGCATTGTTTAATTAATATTTTTTTATTTTATTTTGAATTGATTAATAACGAGAGCTTCTACATTTGGCGGAGAGAGTTAAAGAACTTTACTGCAAGGTATCTGGAGCCATTTTTGGTTTTGTTAAGCCAGCTGAAGTCACACACGAGATTGTCATTGTTCCTAGTGGGGTAATCATGACAGTCCTTATGACTTGAAGCTATGGATAGTTTGCTTTATATGTAGCAAACACTGTAAAACATATATGCATAGTACTGTGAGAATCCTTAGGTTCCTAAAATATTGACGGGCATCAGCTCTGTGGTGTAAGCCATTGATTAATCGAACGCATTTTTCCTGCAGTTCAAAGATCCTGCTCAGGTAAGAGGAATGACCCCAATGATAGGATAACATATGATAAGTTTGACTGGAAATATCCATAGTATGCTGATAGGACAGTTTGCAGTTTGGCAATCTGGACAAGATTTCTGTCTAAGGTATTTAGATAATTTTTTGCATAAATGGATTGCCTGATTTTCCCATGTTAAGCCAGGATCAAGGCATACGTCAAGAAACTTCACTTCGTCCTCACCAGCAATTTTGGAAAGTTGTTTTGGTTTTGAGTTTCTAAGCAAAAAGTGCATGGATTGCTTTTTGAGTTATTAAGAGATAACTAGCCCATTTGCAATGAACCATTGTTGAACATCTGAGTCAATACAGTCAAACCTTACATCTTGCTGTTCTGATGGATGATGGCTCACATAATAGGTTTTATCATCTGCAAATATAAGTGTCTTTGCAAAATCCTGAGAATGAACAAGATCATTTATGTAGATGAGGAATAAAATGGGGCCCAACACTGAACCCTGCGGTACTCCACACTTCAACACCTGAGAGGATGACATGTCCTGATTAAAGTAGACACTGCGTTCTATCTGAGAGTAAGGATCTCACAATGGCTACAGCACTACTATGGAAGTTGTAATAGGTTAGTTTTTGCAAAAGAATGTTATGGGCTAACAGTCAAATGCCTTGGTAAGATCCAGAAAAGATGCATATGTGTCGAGAAATGCTTCAAAGCCTTCCAAAATATTACTGGTAAGACGGTCAATTGACAAACTAGTTGTTTTGTTCTTGTGAAATCCGAACCGACTCACAGTAAAAAGTCCGTTAGATTTAAAATAATCATTTATTTGTTTTTTAATAATTTTTTCATCGATTTTTAATATTATTAGTAAGGGAGATATGTGGCGATAGTTTCCACAATCATCAGCTGAACCTTTACCTTTGTAAAGAGGGATTTAGCAGTCTTGAAAACTGATGGAAAAATATTATAAATTACCGATTCGTTACTTAACTTAGTTAAAGGTACAAAGATAACCTAAGAGTTTTTACTGTTTTAGTGTTAAATTTGTAAGGATCCTTGCTATTATTGTTTCTCAACGATGCTGCATCATTCCTCACCTCAACAAAACCCACCGATCTAAACTTAAACTGGGGAATATTAATGCTAGTTAAATGCTTAAGGTAATTTATAAAGGATCTAGCAGGACCGTAAGGCTTTCGGCAGTTGAGCGAAAGTACGCATTAACCTATCAGCATTGAGGACTGTAGCTTTTTGTGACTGAGTTTGTTTTTTGTTTTTATTAAACTCCACATGACCTGCTGAGGTTGGCGGGAATTTCTGATGGCAGTATCATTTGCTTTTATTTTTGCAACCCTTATAGCTTTGCAATACTCTTTTTTATACTCATTTATGATCTTTTTTGGCATAGCATTAGAGTTGGGTTGGTTTAGGAAAACTAAAAATGTATGCATAAAAAAAGTTTTTATGCATACTTTCTGGGTTGTCATCACACCAATTTTCTTGTTTTATATTATGATTTATACATATAGGCTTAAATTTTAGAGAAAATGATGTTTTATTTGCATCAGTAATAGTGTGAGTAAACTTTTTAAAACTCCTTTCTATATCAATATTTTTATCATCAACAAACTCGAAATTCGTTAATTCAATTTTGTTATGTAGAGCAAAAAGCCCTTCCTGCGTTATGGGCTTGTAGTTGATTCTAGATTAGGGGAAGTTACCTAAGATTTCACAATTGCTTTAACTAACCAGAACTAACCATGACCGACCAGAACTGAATTTGTCTAAATTAACTAACCAGAACTAACCATGACCGACCAGAACTGAATTTGTCTAAATTATCCCTACGTAAAAGTTATTAACAAAATTCTAATAATTTTCAATATGGTATTTATTTAGGTCGTCACAATTGTCGGTGTGCGAAACGAGAAGCATAAAATTGATTAAAAAATTTAGTGTACAAAGCGAGAATATTTCAGGTACATTTCTAAAGTGTACGAAACACGACTGTACAAAACAAAACACCAAGAGAACAGTCGACATTTGTAAAGACATTCTCAAGGCACCTACTAAGTCGAGTATTAAACTTTATGGTTTTTCTGCAGTTATAAGTTCTAAAGAAGTTACAGGGTTTGGGAGCTTGGTTATTTATTTCATTAAAGCTTACATTGAAGTCACCTACCATAATAATCGGTTTTAAAAAATTTAATTTATGTAAAGCACAAATGGGAGTATTCATAAATGAACTAAAATCACCATCGGGTAAACGATACATTGTAATAAGCTGTATACTGTGATTCTCCAACATTACACCAGAGTTTTCAAAGTGCTACTCTACTGGCAGTTTATCAAGGTTTAGTGAATTTGCCGTTATGTTGTTTTTTACATAGATACCTACACCTCCATGATTCTTGACCGATCTGCAGAAACCAGAGACTACTCTGTTATTTGTCAATGTATTGTTATCCAACTCATCAGGAAGCACCCAGTGCTCGTTTTTAAAAGTATTTCATTTTTTTCATATGTTTCAATAAAAACGATTTTATGTTTATTTAAAAATAAATACCGAAAATGCAAAAACACAAAAAGTCAAAATTTTGTCAGTCTAGCGTTTAGTGTTTCTTTGAATAATATATTTCCTAAAGGAAAAATTGGTTACTAGAAATAAATATGAAACTTTTTTTTATTGTGTATTGAAAAACCTGAGATGGATTTAAAAACTAACCAATAAATAAGTTGTCCAAGAAAATGTTAATTTTAGGTAGTATCTCTTTTATTTTAATTTAAATCATTTTCTTAAGTATTCTTTTAGACTTACAGAAAAAATACACAAAATGGCTGTTCAATATTTTTTTTCAAATACAAAGAAAGTCACATATATGGCGCTGTTCAGTCCTTATCGGATGATCCTGTACAGAAAATATTTTTTTTTATTTAATAAAAAAATAACCTTAAGCACTAATTTTCTATACAGGTAGCACATATGTCGAATATGTGACGTCCATGTGATGTCGGAGTATTTGCTCATATTTGGGAGCCAAAATCTCATGACCAATAGGGGACAAAGTCCTTTTTTTATCGTTACATTGACGGCTAGTATTAGTCGTCCTCTAGACGTCGGAAATGTCTAAGGATGGATCGACCGACTGTCAATATCAATACAAATGTATGATCAACTACCGTGCGCGAAGTACCTTACTATCCGCTTTGCGCTGTACTTGCTCATATATTTTAATTAATATAACTACGTTCCACCGATGCCAGCGCTGACCATCGGTCGAGCACTAAATTCAGCCTTAATATCATACTCTTAAACAATTTTGTTCTGCTGCATATCTCACAGATTTTTAAAAATCGTTATTTTTTTGTTTTAAGTGCTTATTTTAAAAGAAAATAGTGTACCAAATAAAATTTTGAAAAACTTGAAAATACAATTTTGTTCCTTTATACAAAATTTTTGTAATTTTTTGAAGAATTTCCCTAAAAATAATATAGGTACTTCACATCAAATCGCTATAACTGACAAATGTCCCTTTACTTTCCGGATTTTGGTAAAAAGAAAGACAACTTTGTGCGTGTTTTGGTCATAAAAGTAACTATTTAGACGCCAGGGTGCTACCTGGGTAATACATCAGAATGGCCATAATTTTATATTCATGATTTATGATGTTTACAATACGTATTTCAAAAACAAAATTATTTTTCTAATAATTTATGTATGTCTAACATAAACAACAATTTATTTTTAGTCTCCTCAAGAAAAGGTCATCTATCAGACAGCGACACAGATTCAGATGTGGTATTCGAAACTCGTGCAAAACCACCTCGTTTTTCAGACTCTAGGAATGGACACAAGCCTAGTCGCAACGGTTTCAGCAAGCCAGGTAGTCGAAGGGTTAAGACCTAAGTTTTAAATCTTCTATCTTGCACAAAAATTGTGATACCAAATTTCTATACGATAGGTGTACTTATTTTGTACCAAAAAATGTTTTGAGAAATTTGAATATACAAAAAATAACGGGGGCACACAAGGAAATCCGAATAAGATTTTTTTCTTTTTTTTTTGTAAAATCAGGCAATTGAAATATTGCACACTTGCTTCAGAAGTGACACGACTCAAAAAATGTAATTTTACAGTAGGGTAAAAGAAAAATATACTTTGTAGTTTAATAGTTTTACTAACCAAATTTTATATTGAGCTTTTGTATGCATGTAAATTATTAAAGTAACTTAAATTTGGTTGTAATTTAAAGTTAAGGGAGAACAAAGATTTGTTTGTGTTAATATTTTTTTTTTCTGAGTTATGTCACTTAAAAAAAAACACAATTTAGTTGTTTCTGGCATAATTCAGTTTGTAGCAGTTCCTTAGAATTTACTTACTTTTATGGGTTAATTAAGTAAATTTATTTGTGATGCTTATTTCCCAATAAAATATGGATTTTTTTAAAACTTAACTCTATTAAAAAAAAAGAGATTTTTGGACTTGTGTCACTTTTAAAGAGTTGGGGCGATATGTATCTTATAGTCTATACAGTGAGTTTCTAAGATTAAATTAATTTTAATATATTTTTAATGCTATTTTTTATTTATATCATGAATTCTTAACTAAAAACTACATACATTGTAGCACTCATAGAGATATAACATAACATTAACATCTGTTTCGCACTTTTTTATATTTTCGACAGTTAATGGTGTGACATTGAAACAAATTGCAGTTTTACTACTAACTTTTTAATAATCCAGCCTATTGTGCCCACTTCTGTTTCAACCAGTTCTATTTGTTTACTGGTTTTTTCTTAAAATTGACGATCGTTTGCTATATGATGTTTCGATGTAATATAGAAAATTTTACCAAAAATCATATTACACTTCTTACAAATGTTTTTTTTTTTATTTTCATTTAATTGCAGAAAGTCACTGTATTATATATTAAGCAATGAATTTTTATATCTGGACTTACAAGGATTTTTCTTGTACCCCTGCAGTAATAAGAGCCAAGTAATTTTGTCTATGTCACACACTGTGAGTGCACCATGTTTACCAATCTTGATTTCTATAACACAGTCTTTGTTGATCAAAAGTGTTAGGAGTAATTGGCAAGTTTATAGTATCACCCACAATTTTGCCCCAAAAATAATTTTTAGTCACTTTCTATTTTGTTGATTAAAAAGTCATGCGAGTAAAAAACTTTTTTTAATGATCCATATTTATATTTTTAATCCTAATAATACTTACATAGGCAAATTATTTGATAAAATTTTGTTTAATGTGTAAAAAACTTGATTAACAATATTTAGCTTTGATTTTATTAAGGAAACAAAGATACTATAAAAATACATTTGGTGAAAAAAAGACACAACAAAAATAATTAACTTCTTATAAAAACAAAAATAAGTAGTTCTTATATTTTAGGAACATGTATCTTTGGAAAAAAATATTATAAACGAAAACGCTTAAAATAAAAAAAAACTGTCGACCCACAGAGTACCCCAAAAATCCAATCACACACTTTCTTGACCCATTGTAAAAAAACGCGTTTTTGGCAAGAATAAGACTGATATGTAGATTTTATATTAAGTTTAGGTGGACAAGGCATCCATATTTTTAACGTTTTTCTTTACTGATCCAAGAATTCTGGCTAAACTCATTCGCCCACGAGGCAAGGTATAGTTATATATTGTAATGTCATTATCAAAAATAATAAGGGTGATTCCTAAGTTGACGCTTTTTTTTAAACTGCATATAGAGTTCATTAAAATAAACAACTTTTTTAAATAACTCTTTTTCAAAACACTGAAAAATAAGGAACTTACATTTATTTAGTGTTTTGAATAAGGTCCTGTCTAAAGTAAGTTGTCACCGCCCAGGAAGTCCTCTGGCTGCAGTGTTTGGACACGTTGGACGTGATTTTTCCGCAATGTTGTCCATACTTTTTTGACTTAAACCGACCTAACTTGCAATTACCCGAGTACTTGGGTCCAGAATGAGCCCGCAAGGGAAACCGTCGCTTGTACAATCTCGAAGCAGCGGTCGCAGACTAACGACACTCTCCTTAAATAAGGAACACATCCACCTATTAATTGTTCTTGGATTGTGCCATTTTCGCGATTTAACAATTATTTAAAATTAAAATTATCTCTCGCCTCGTCCCGTCCGTTTAAAGCAATACGACTGAGTCATAATGCGTGATTAACAAGACAAAAAACAAACACAAATAAGAAATAAACTATATTTTTATGTTCAGGCCCGCACTAGACACACCTTTAAATAAATTTATGTAGCTTTGTTATTTTTGGGTTTTTGAAAAAAGAATATAAGAAAAAGTGCCTTATTTTAACGAATTTTATACACAGTTAAAAAAAAGCCTAAACTTAGGAATCACCCTGTATTGATGTCTGCCTAGAAGAGAGTACTCGCGAAATAATATTATGCTGTGGTATTCTAACTGATGAGTTGTTGACAACTTATATTATTTTTGCCTCTAAAAAAACTATTCTTAGAGAGTGAAGCATCGTTGCAGTATATATTACTATTTTTCTTACTATTTTAAATTTGGTCATTTTACACGCTACTTATAATTTTTAAATGGTATTAATTGTGGGAGATACACTTGCATATATTTTTGTGCCACTTAGGTAAATAAAACACTTGTCCATTTGCGTTTATAATTTTTGTATGTAAAGTTTTATGCTAAGTATTAATTTTTAACTATACAGGGTGCTTATTTTCCTTTACCAGTGAATCTAGTCACATTTTATATACATTTAACATTCCTTACACTGGCGTAACTATAAGGAAGGAAATGACTGCAATTTCCTTACAATTTCTTTCTCAATTAATTATTGTGTCAATAATATTTTGCTTCTTAGCTACGCCACCCATTTTTTATTTATGTATATGTAGGTGGATCAAATATAAACGAGCCTTTGCGTATTACGGGCAGAAAGTAAAGGTAGGGAACCGGCGCCACTTGTACTTCTTAAAGGAAATGTCTGGGGGAGAAGAGAACACCGCTTGATGCCTTACCTTTATCAGTTTCAATGTTACCAATTCGTGGAAAATATCCGTATTCGTAAGAATTTCTCTGAGCCGATCATTCAACCGGAGGCAGGGAATCTTTAAAATAAAACTGCACATTCGTGGAAAATTTTGTCTTATTTTTTCAATTGATATATGCAAATTTTTTGAGCATTATTTGATTGTATTTTCTTTTTAAAATCTTCTCTGGGAGCCGTGCTTTATTCACTACCGGAGGCAGCGAAGCCTCTTGGGCTTTTCAGATAACTCTCTCCCATTATCTTTTATACCAATCCTACCATTAGTAAAATTGTTCCTTCTACAATATCTGTATAACACCGAGCTTTACTGGTTGGTTGATATATTCGCAGTGGGCTGTATTTTTTTACTTAAAATATTAAAAACTTATAAAAGATGTCACAGTAAACTTTATGCAAGCTAATATTTTTAAGTTGACTCACCTGCTTACCACTCACTATTTCAGATAACAAAAATCGCTAGAAATTATTTTCCTGACGTTTGTCACCCAATAACAGTTTTATAGCTAAAATAATAATATAAAGCTTTATAATATACTATCAAACACCAAGCTTTACAAAATGGTTTATGCTAATATATGCGCAGCAAAAAAATACTGATAAATTTATTTATTGAATATTATTTTTTATTGCCAACTTTAAAATGTAAGCTTCCATAAAGTATGGAAGCTTTCGTTGTGCTGGAAGTGTTAAATGAACGTGACGTGCTTAATTTAATACACTTATACTAAAACAAAAAGAAAAAAAAAAACAAGAAATTATTCTCGCTCCAACATGCTGATTGGTCGGCCCTTCCCTGTCGAATCCGGATTGGTGAACAGGCGCAAAGTTTTGTACGCAATTGGCTATCCACCCGCCCTCGTTTCTTCTAACCTTACGACATAAAAAAAATCCTAATCGATGGGAAAAGTGTATGAATCATAAGGGTGATTATGTAGAAAAGTAGTTTCATACATATTTTTTTTGCTGAAATAACTTTTTAAAAGAGAAAGACTCGTTTATATTCGATCCACCCAAGATTTATGCTTGATTTTAAAATTTTATTACATTTTTGTAATGGTTTTATTAATTTACTAAGCCGAATTTACATTACTATTATTTCTTTTTATTGTATTATTTATTTTTAACTATTCGGATGTACTTTAATAGTTATCTTGTAAGTAATTTCTGTCCAATAAATATAGGGTGAAATTAAACAAGTCATTTTATTTTTTTAAGGTCCGGAACTACTGAAACTGTCCATTATGCTAATTTTGCGTGACAACTCTAAAAATTCTTTAAGTCTCTCTAGATTTTTGCATTCTATTCCATAAATCTATGAAAGCGATTAAACTCGTAGCAAACAAAAATAATTAAAATAATCTACATGTTAAAGTTCTATAAATCCTACTTATATAAGACCAAAATAATTGAAGTATGCTAAATGGATATAGAGCCAATATTATGTAAAGGATATAAAACTTAATGAAAGGGTACAGAGACGGGGTAC
>JAHBCN010000356.1:0-202663 GCA_019359885.1 Listronotus oregonensis | reverse complement strand
CCAAAAAAGTTTTTTTGGGGAATTTTTTAACAAAATGTTAAAAAATTATCGAAAAACCCAATATTTAACACGCTTACAATACCAAAAGAAGCTCATTTATGACAACCTTTTATAATTTTATAAAACTAGTAAAAAATACAAGGAACTTCTTAACAGAAACGGTTGCAATTATACTTTGCCTTCTACCCTGCAAAACTACTTAAAAATCGGTTTAAAAATAGGCTTATGTAGTTTAGAACCTACAGAAAGATATGTAAGCGACTTTTTTGACCTGCATTTTAAAAATTGCTTGCCATTAATATGCTGCTAAAAACAAACTAACTTTTTGCCTAGGCAAATTTTTTATAAAACTTCGTAAAGACGCGAAGTACTGTGGCAACCATTGAATTCCACGGAAAAACAGTTACAACAAATGTACCGTATAAAAAATAAAAAGGGTCCATTTTAAAAAATCCTTTGTATATTATACTAGCCTTGATTTTATGTTATAGTTTTAAATATTTAATACAGTATAAAGTTTCAGCAGAAATTCTACATTAAATAACATCAACAGACATTTTTTTGGTGGTTTTATAAATCTTTTTTAACATTGAGTTCCCATATCATGCAATAACATGTTTTAAGTTGTGTAGAAGATTGAATTTTATGTGCCACCAAATGAAATTGGCAAAAATTAATATAAAATTTACGTACCTATATATTCAGCCTGGTACACAACTATGGAGATATATTTCACACCTTTAAAATAAAATTTATTAAGATTCGCTTTTAAATAATACCGGTATCTTTTTATAAAATTCGTATTACCCCATATGTCATTTTTTTTAGCGTTCACAGTATAAACAACAATATAAACTAGCTATATGCATCATTATTAAAACTAATCTAAAGATACTAAAATAATATATACAACTTAAGTTTTTATGTGAATAAACCTTAATAATATTAATTATCATTTTATAGTCCTATACAAAGTGTATTTATTTAAAAATTATAATATGTAACTGTTAAATTGACACTCGGGAAAAGGTTTGATTTTCGGAAATTAAACAGAAAATTTGGACAATTTTGTAATACGCTTTGTATAAAGAAAAAAACTAACTTTCAACTGCACCTCATTTTTTACATCTTTAAAATCCATTAAAAATTAGCTTTAAAAAAAATTCTTTTTACAATATAATTAATATTTATCATTATATACAAATTGCAACTAAATGTTTTAGGAAGATATACTTTTAAAAATTTTAAATCAATAAAAAGTCAGTACAATAGTTAAACCTAAATTCTGTTACTTTATACTTTTACAATTAAATGCGAAATCACTAGCAAAGATTTAAGCACATTCTACGCTTTTACCAATGAGTATTTCCGGGTAAATTTTATACATACATAAAAGTGCACATTACGATTAAAAATGCGGCATCAATTTTATTAAATTTTATTGGATACCATAAATATTAATAAAAAAAACGTATGGCAGAAAACTTGTGCCATGCATGCAGCATAAAATTAGGCGCCTAAAAGTCGAAGAGTACATTGCTTTGCGTTTAAAAATAGTGTTTTCTTTATCACCAATATCTTATTTTTATAAAAAATTGTAAGTTGCAAGTTTAAATATAGGAGATCAACTTATTCTGCCGCCATATTGTAGCGTCAACAAACATTTTCTGTCTCACCGTTAAACTGCTTATTTTTTTTTTGCAATTTTAAAATGTTTATTTATTATGTTACTTTCATTTTTGTTTAAAAGCAATAATTTATTTTTTGTGGTTTATACTTTGTTTTGTTATTTTGTTTCGAATAATTTAAAGACTTCTTAAAGAAAAAGCAGTAACCATTATCCCTGCAAAAAATAACTACGCAAATATTTCTTAGGCATAGTCATAGTAATTATGGAAATGTACTTTTCCTTTAAAACCTGCCTAGTTAATATATTTTATACTTTAAATAAAGGCATTTAAATATATTAGTTACGGGTCTTTTTATAAGGCAGAGATTATTGCATAACACGTTTCAGGTTTAATTTTTGCTACAATCTGGTATTTTTGATATACACTTAATTCTAAATGCTAAATTGTTTATTTTATCAAACAAAGCTGTCGTCTGGATCTTGCATAAAAATGGTTAAGGCGCGAAAATAATGCCAAAAAAATAAAAAGTGCACTTAACAAAGTTTTTTTCCTTTTTATACGATGTACCTATCTTCCACTAAAATTAAAAAAAAATAAACATGGCATGGTAGAAATAGTTAAAGGCATGCTGAAATGTAAGAGAGTGCACGAAATTTGCGAATGAAGACATTGGACATTGTGTTGCAGTGAAGATGTTCAATATTTGTCGTACATGTCATTAGTTAACATATCACTTAAAAAGTAAGCTTAAAGGGTCAAACATAATTTTAATTTACCCTTAAAACCTGTGGTATTCTTGCTATTAAAAATTTTCATTTTTTTTTAAATAATTTACGAAATATTAGGAAGAACTAATGCTTTAAATTTTATGTTATCAGAATTGGTTTTAGTATAAAATTTTAATTAAAAAGACAACTCAAAAACAAAGAGTATAGTAACTTTTTAAGAAAAAACGTTTATATATATTTTTTAAAGCTACGTTACATTTCCTTTTAAGCAGATCTATAAATTACCTGATATAAACTAAAAAACTAAATAAATTAAAACGCAATAAATAATTACCAATAATAATTTAATCTTTATATTTCTTTTGAGAAAAAAGATCCACAAAAAATGTTCTATATTATTAATCAAATGGTAAATGCACAATTTTATACAGTTGTTAAAACACAACGGAAGGTTATATTATACAAATTCGCATTTTTAAATTACAAACAAATATCTTGATCTACTTTAATTACATAAACATCCTCAAAACGACACATTTTCCATAAATTGGTCCAAAAGGCCGAACATTCAGAATACCTTTAACTTCTAAGGAAACCAACTACCGTTGCATAGTCACATAAATCTGTATGTAGGTACTTATTAAAATTAAAATATGGCTTTGCTCACTACTCTAGTGCAGTTGCAGAAACGTACCCAAATATATCAGCTCTATTTAATATCAAAATATATAATTATTACTATTATTATTATTATTACCATATGCATTCGTAGTAAATTAGTGGTTCAGAAATAGTAACGGTACAAAAGCTATCCGGGGTAAAACTTTAAATCCAAAATCCAACCAATAAATTATTTTGTATAAAGTATGCATTTTTTATGTTGATTTTTTTTTCAATTTACAATGTAAAACTTAAAAAAAACTGAGACAAATGTGTTCATTTTTAAATTTTACTAAGTAAATTAATTTTTGAATTTAAATGATCCCTGTGTCTACGCCAACTAAGAAAATATTAAAAATAAAAATATACAAAATTATCACTAGTTTTTGGCTATTTATTATTCTGCATTTAAATATGACATAAAGAAAGACGTGCTGATATTTTAAAATAAAAGGTACACCAAAGTTTACAAACTACGAAAAGTTGCCTTACTTCTATAGAAAGTTACCAATATATACAAAAAGATTACACTAGATGAAAGATTGTTTTAGGCTACACAAAATATAAAATACAAAAATCATAGTAAACAAAACTGGTTTATCAAGTCAATTTCAAAGCACATATGGCCTTGTTTAAGGGATTTATCTTTTAATAATCTGCAGACTATGTGTTTCCTGCAAAAAATAGGCAAAAGGCTTCGAAAAATATGAGGCAAAGCTCATTCAACGCGAAATGCAAATCTGGGAAATGCGTTTTAAGGAATTTTTTGCCAATAAAAATTGCAATTGTTATTAAAAAACAAAAAAAGGAAAAAAAGCCATTTTAATTTTTTATTGTAACTTAAAAACCATAAGAGATAGCGGAAATTGCAAAAAAGATCCTTGAAGAGTAGAAAACTTCCGATAAAAAAGTCCCATCTCCTGGAGTTCTATCTCCATAATTTATAATTTTAATTTAAACGCTAAAAATGAGCCTCCGGGCGACATTTTTGGTTGCGCGCTCAACGTTAAAAATACTTTACAATATCACAATAACTTGACAATATCACTCTAATTTTTCATTTTTGCTTAAAGTTATAAAATTACTATAAACAAATGAATAAATTTTTTAAAAGTTTTATGGCGTTATCTTGTTAAGTAAGAAGGGCTTTAAGAAGCGAAAAATTTATACGACAATTATTTAAGCATTTTTTAATGTACAATAAGGACAAAAGTTCAAAACAATTTTGTTAATTGAAAACTGCCTAAAAAAAACTAACTTTAAGTTAAATTTTTAAGGGGAAAAAACTCTTTGAGGTGTCCTGAATACACCATAATTTTTTAAAATTTTTTATATAATATTTAATACCCTAAAAGAAATTATTTAGTGTGACGTACTCGGGTTTGACACTAAGCGCGCAACCAAAAATGTCTCCCAGAGGCCAATTTTCATGGTTAAAATAAAATTATAAATAATGGAGACTTTTTTTATCGGGAATTTCCTTCTCTTCAAGGATCTTTTTTGCAATTTTCGCTATCTCTCATGGATTTCGAGGTATTATCAAAAATCAAAATGGTTTTTTCGTTTTTATTGCAATTTTTATTGTCAAAAAAAATCCTTAAAACGCCTTTCTTAGATTTTCATTTCGCGTCGAATGAGCTATCGGCCATATTTTTCGAAGCCTTCTGCTTATTTTTCGTAGGAAACACACTTCTTAACTAGACTAATTGTGGGGTTTTTGATGCAGCAAATAAAATTGATCGTAAATATTGGCAGCTTCGATCTTAAGTTGAACTAACTCTTGTGTCTACATTCTACATTTACACAATATTTTTAATGTGCTTATAAATTTAGTTTTTCAAGTGGGGCTAAAAAATATTTTTTTTTAATTTTTTTCCGTGTTTACTTGGGGAGTTGAAACTAAATTTATGTTGCTAAAAACTGCATACAGGATAAAAAACAGATTATAACATTCTATATGGATAGCTTACAATAAAATTATGCCAATTATGCACCGTCACTTTTTTTGAACCATTGGAATATTAAAAAAAAGCTACATCCTACGTTATTTTTACGCGACTAGATATTATCACCATTATAATAGAAAAAAACATATGATATCAGCTAAAATTGAAAACACTGATATCTAAAGCTGTTTTCACGTAGGTATTTTTAAAACTTTTAAATAACGTTTTGTAAGGGTACGTTACTGTGCAGTCGTTTAAACATAAATCTAAAAAGGATTTTAATAAAATAAGACAAAAACATAGAGGGCAAGTAAAAAACCTGAAAGTAATTTAACAACTAATGATGTAAATATACAAAAAAATAATAACACTAAGGGGTTGTTGTTCAGTGTGAAAGAGTTGACGAGTACTTAATGGACTTATGGTAGCGGTACATCGACCCTGACGTAGTTTACTGGAAAGTACCCCGTACGGCCACCCACACTACCTTCAAACCAATTTTCATCGATTTTGTTCAGGAGAGTAATTACCTCATTTTCCTAAAAAAAAAAGACTGGTTGACTGGTCTATAAACATTTTTATAATAATTTTATATTAGATTAGTTGAGGCCAGAGAAGTTACCCTTAACCTGCTTTTGTTTTTTTTTTTTATCTTGGGACCATACTAACGCATCGTAGGTGTCTTAAGTGCAGTAAGAGGCAGTTTTAGTGAAGTCTTTTCCCAGACATGGAAAGAATACTTCAAGTAGGACCTGACTTGGGATAGAAACAAAGTGTACCGGGTGTCCAAATAAGAAAGGACGCCGGCTGTATCTCAGAAAATTTTTATCGTACAGCGTTGGGGAAAAATATTTTTAGTAAAAGTGGTCAAAAGAAATAGCTGAAAATTATTTTCAAGTTTCTGAAATGGCCACTAGGGGGCGTAACTTCAATCTTGAATCAAAAAAAGTGATCCCTCTGTGAATTATGCTATATTACCTACCCTAACAAAAAAATATCTGATCTTTAAAGTCGAGCATAATTTGAACCTTTTTTGTTTGACAATTTTTGCGGTTTCTCTAAAAAGAAAGTGGTGAAGGGTATTTAAAGGTTTTCGTAAAAAACACTCTGTATCTTTAAAACGGCTAAGCCGATTTTAACCAGCTTAGAATAGTTGAAAAAAGTTATTCCTGGGCTATAAATTTTATAATATTTGAAGTTTTGTTAGTTTCACATGTCGCCGCTAGAAGGCTTTTTTTCAACATTCCGACAGAAATCGTAATTTTCTCAAAAAAAATTAAATGCATTGGTATATTTTTTTACAAAAAAAGTAGCTAAATGATGCTTAAACAAGCTTGCGAAAACCATATCTCGATATCTTGTTCCTTAGCTAAAATTTAGCCAAAGAAAATTTTATACGTCAATATCTCAAAAACTATAAAATCTACAAGAAATTTTATCTGACATAAATTATGTATTTTTACGTAACCTTTAATTTAGATTGTATAATCTTTTCGCCTAAATGCAATACTTTACGAGTTATAATCAATAAATAAATCGAATTTTCAGGATTTTTTAAAGTATACCCCTGAAATTCGATTTTTTTATTATAACTCGTAAAGTGTTGCATTTAGACGAAAAGATTATAAATTAAAGGATTCATAAAAATACAAAATAAATGTCCTGTAAAATTTCTTGTAGGTTTTATAGTTTTTAAGATATTGACGTATGAACTTTTTTTTGCCCTAAATTTAGGTAAGGAACAAGATATCGAAATACGGTTTTCGCAAGCTTGTTAAGGCATTATTTGGCTACTTTAAAAAAAATATACCAATGCATTTAATTTTTTTGAAAAAATTAACCATTTCTGACGGAATATTGAAAAAAAACCCTTTAGCGGCGACATGTGAAACTAACAAAATTTTAAATATTATAACATTAATAGCCCAAGGAAAGCTCTTAACAACTAGCCTAAGCTTGTTAAAATCGGCTTAGACGTTTTGAAGATACAGAGTGTTTTAAACGGAAACCTTTAAATAACATCCACCACTTTATTTATGGAGATACAGCAAAAATCGACGAAAAAAAAAGGTTCAAACTATGCTTCACTTCGAAGATCAGGTATTTTTTTGTTAGGTTAATATAGCAAAATGCACAGAAACATCACTTTTTTAGATTTAAGATTGCAGTTACGCCCCCTAGAGGCCATTTAAGAAACTTGAAAATAATTTCCAGCTATTTCTCTTGACCACTTTTACTACAAATATTTTTCCCCAACGCTGTGCGATAAACATTTTCAGAGATACAGCCGGCGTCCTTTTTTATTTGGACACCCGGTACAGTTTAAAGCGAGAAGTTAGTTTCTGGTTCAAATGGCATTAAAAGTTATTCTTAAAAGAACGTCTACAAGATGAAGAGATTCTTTGTTCTGCAGGGACGCCTATATATAGAATAAAAACTGGAGGTTTCTTTGCGAGAACTAACATGATGTCACGATTTTTGGTCCCAAAATCCAATAATAATTTAAGGTCCTGTAAAACAGGTATGGGCATTACCATCTGCTTGTTTTTTACAGGGTTAAGAAAATAAATATTAGAGTGAAGAGTAAAATTAGTTATAAAAGAAAGAAGATAATTAATGTGAATTAGAAAGAGTGCCGGTACTGAGCTCCGTGGTACCACAAATTATTGGTAAAAGATAGAAGAAAGACTATTTACCAAAACAGCTATTTATCAAGAAGAAAGAAAACAGAAGATTTATGGGCAAAGTTTAGGTGGAAGACCGCAGAAAGGACATGCCTTAGTTATGTCCAAAGCAATAATCTAGCATTCTCCAAAAGAATTTAGGAGGTTTATTATTATTCTATTAACCATACTTAAAAAAATCATCGGTATTTATAAGTGTTTACAAACTACTTGGTGGTAAAAAGAAAGTGGCTAAGTTTATTGCTTACACATTAAAAAAAAAAAAAACATAAATTAACAAAAAGAATATGTTTTAAAAGTAAATTTATTGAATGAGAAACTAAGCATAAATAACCGTTAAATACAGGAAAGTAATTTACCTTAAAACTTAACTCGCCGGGGTTTTCAGCATCAAAATCGTAAAGAGCCACACAACATGGCTGCCTGTTCATGGGGGTCCTGGCAGGAGATTTCATTGGGGACGGCAATGGAGAAGCTATAATACATGTTTTAATTAAAAATTTAATACCTTTAAAGTTCGAACTCGACAACACAATATTAAACTTGAACACAACATTTTTAATCAAAATTCACAGTATTTTGTTGTATCGCAAAATTTCAAATATAATTACAAAATATAATCTAAAAAGTAATATATTTTTTAAACAAGGTAGCAAACAAGTTTTCAACTTTCACTTTAGTAATTTTTTAACGAAGACCAGTAAAAAATACATGTCTAGGCTACCAGTACGACAGTTAGACGCTAGATTTTTTTTAAGTCGAAAAAATTTAGCAAACTATGATTATAAACATTCATCATTAATTGTGAGTCTATATTTACAATATAATGCCTTTTAAGTCGAAAAAATTTAGCAAACTATGATTTTAAACATTGATCATTAATTGTGAGTCTATAATTACAATATAACGCCTTCGCCATTTTCGTTTTTGAATAATATTTCTGGTGTACTCTGTGTTTTCAAAAAATCTGAGCAAACAGGACTTTTCTGGCATTAAACCCAAACCCTCTAAAACCAAAAATAAACAAAACGGATAAACAAAAAATGCCGATTATTTTAAAATTATTTCCGTTTGTGGAATAAATCGATTTTTAAAAACGTTTCTGTTTAATGTGGTTGTTTAAGGCATAAAGAGCTTAATTTGATAAAATTTTAGTAAATACGAAATAAGGCCAAAGTATTATTCAAAAACTAAAACAGCAAGGGTGGAAGCCAGAAAAAACTATAATAACTTGTTAAGCTTTTTTATTTCAACCAAAAATATTCAGGGTGATCTACCCAGCTCATATTAAATGTTTCAGCATATTTTTTTTTCTAAATTACCTCACTAAGAGTTACTTTAAATTTGCAATGCATTTTTCAAGTTCTATTATTTTTAAAATAGATACATAATCGTTTATTTCAATAATTAATGGTTCTCTAGTTCTGATAACGTTTAAATGAAGTAGTAATCTGAAACGTAAACAATTTTTTAAGCTTTTTTAATTATTCTATGTATGACCGATAAATTAAAGGAAAACTTCTAATAAATTTGAAAAAAAAAACGATAAGCTTACTTTGAAAAATCCAATTTAATTTTAGGGAAAAAGTATTTTTTTTACGCCGGCCTTAAAATATTTAGTCGACTATATAGGCGATTTGCTTGTAAGTTAATACGGATTTATGGACATACCCAATATACTGGGTTTTTAGAAGTTTGTTTATACTGAAAGTTTATAAGATATTATCATTAGTTTTTGGTGGTTTACTCTTACTCTTTAAACGTTTAAATATAAAATAAAGATGTGCCAAGATTTTAACACAAATAGTTAGCCAAAGTTTAGAAATTCTGAAAAGTTACTTCTATCTATTTACTTCTATAGTATATAGTAAACGTATCAATATATACAAAAAGATTACACTAAATGGAAGATTGTTCTTGGTTACACATTTAAATTATTTACAGACTTTGCTTAAATATTATCAGAATTTTGATGCAGCAAACTTTTGTAAGTACCTACATCAAAAGTTAGCAAGGCAATATAATGTGTAATATTTGTTAAATAAACTTAAAATATTATCAATAGTTCTTCAAAACACTATCGATAGTTTTGATCTTAAGTGAAAAGCTCTGTGTGAATTGCTACTTTTCTGCCACAATGTGGTAGTATAAGTAGTAGATAGAGTTATACATCGATTGGGTCTATTTTTTATGATCTGTGTATTTTAATATTACTACTAGTTGTTGTGTTCTACATACTACATTTGCTCTATATTTTTAGCCATTCTGTAAGCATGCAATTACCTAATTTAGGCAACAAATTATATGTAAATAATAGTTTTAATGTTAAAATTTATTACTGCAAAGCATTCTAAATCCTTTTTTAATGCAGCCATACTTGAAGATACCTTCTTATATAAATTATTTTAATTTCTTTACAATTTTATGTTAATATATATTTTTACTTTAAATCTATATTAAAAATTACCAACTTTGTAAGGGTGTTATGTTTATAGACCTTAAAAGCAGATATTAATAAGCCGATTACAGAATAATCTGATATTTATTTACGACACATAATTGGCAACCTTTTATTTGCCACAACAATTCTTAGATAAAAAATGAAGACATAAAACATCTCTTTGTTGGAAATAAAAGGGCTTAGATTGCCAAGTGTGAAATACTCATGGCCGATACAAAAGCGGATCTAGGATTTTCAAAAACGTTTATCTAAAAAGTGAGACATGGGACCCACATCATATATATACTAAATGATTTAAAAGGAAAACTTTACTAAAAAAAATCGCCAATAAAATTTGATTTCCCCCCCCCCCCCGGGAAAATCTTGGTTTCCAAGCAAATCCTCAATTTATATATTTTTTTATAAATTTGATTAAATTTATCGTCAAATCTCAAATTTTGCAAAATTATCTATGTTTTTCTAAGAACCATAGCAAATTAAAAAAAATTCGCGCAACCATTTTTTTATTCAAATAATCACACCGGCAAATTTAAAGGAACGGAGATAAATTGTAATTTTTTTCTTCATATATATTTTTTTTATTCTAAAAAGCACCTCGTAAAAAATGTTAGCCATAAGGTATTTAAATTTTAATTTGGTTTGCAGAGCTTTAATGTTATTTCATAGCCAATCAAAAAAAAGATAAAAACTGCGTTTTTGCAAAAAAATAATTAGACATTTTAACTTATATTAACCATTTATTGAACCAATAATATTAGAATAATTATTGTTTTTAATAACAGGTGTTTCCTCCACGAGCTCTTATGACTGCAGTCATTCGTCGTCCCATACTTCTGATAAGGTTATCGATCATTTCTTGAGGCAATTCATCCCACAGTTCAAACAGAGCAAGTTTCACCTCTTCTGTGTTTTGGACAGCAGGAATTCTGGACCTAATACGTCTGTCTAGCATGTCCCAAACATGTTCTATTGGATTCAAGTCTGAGGAACATGCAGGCCAATTCATTGTCGCTATTTCTACTTGGTTTAAAAAGTCATTTACACACCTAGCCGCATGCGGCCGAGCATTGTCGTGCAATAACAGAAAATTTGCACCAATATGTGGGGCGAAAGGTATCACATGATCTTGAAGAACATCTCTTGTGTACCTATCGGCACCAACTCTGTGCGAGCCCCTAAGCATATGCCAACCCATACCATAACTGAGCCTCTGCCAAAAGACACAGTGGGAGTAAAATTAAATTGTTCATTTCGTTTTCCTGCACGTCGATATATTCTTTCCCTTCCATCAATCGCATTTACACAGAAACTACTCTTATCCGTAAATAAAACGTGACTCCACTGATCGTCATTCCAATGTTGATGTTCCCGAGCAAAGGCTAATCGCGCTACCCGATGATGTCTTTGGAGCTTTGGGGCTTTTATTGGTCTACGCGACTTCAAACCAGCTTCATTGAGTCTTCTTCTAATTGTACGCTCACCTATTCTGATACCAGGAACTTCTTTTAGTTCGTTTCTCGTTTGAACTGCTGTTCGATGCCTATTTCGGAGTGTTTGCAATCTGATAAACCGATGGTTGAGCGTTTCCTGCCTTGACTTCGCCTTCTTACATGCTGTCCAGTTTGTCTACAAGGTGTAACGTTGCGATGAATAGTTGATTTTATTTTGCCAAACATTATCGCAACATCACTGTAGGATCGACCATTTTCAATCATTGCTACAGCTTTAGCGACATCAGTCGGTGCTAAATGACCCATTATAAACTGTTAAAGAACTTTAATGAAGAGAAAGTACGCTATAAAAATGTCATATAATAACTAAAGATGTTATGATCTTAATTTGACGTTGCGTAAAACCATAGTAACGTCAAAAATAAACAAACAATTTAAAGTCATGGCTCTCTAGACTTACACAGCACTAAAAACAAATAAAAGGAACCTGCCTTGCAAAAATTTATGTCCGTTCCTTTAAATCTACCGGTGTGTTTATTTTAGATGCCTCTAATTTCAAGAAAAATGCAGATATTTCTGCAAAATTTGAGATTTGACAATAAAATTCATCAAAATTACGAAAAAAATACAAATAGAGGATTCGCCTTTGAAATTTAGATTTGCCCGGGAGGAGGGATCAACTTTTTTCGCAAAATAAAAATTTTCTTTACCAAAGCGCTGCCCTTGAAGCCAATAACATCTGGTATATATTTGATGCGGGTATTACTTTTAGATAAAAAAATTTGAAAATTCTAGATCCGCCCTTGCAATACAAATGTTTTATCTTAACAATATTTTATTATTTATTTATTCCTGCAGAAATTATCTTGAAATAACGTAAAAGTTAAGAAATATGATAGTCAATCCAAGTTTAATAAACTTAATTTTATATTATTAATCAAAAAAGTTCTGTAGTAAACTTAAAAAGACTTATTTATAAAAGATAAAAAAATAAATTTTAAATTAGAATTTTTAGTTCAAAATAAATATTTGCCTTTTACTTTTTAATTTTAATCATGCTTAATTTAAAAAAAAAGTGTAATTTAAGCATTACCCGTAATATTTAGAAAAGGTTAAGAAAAAAATAACCTACTATATACTACCATGTACATGTGTATTTAAAAACAGATATGCAATAAAGTAGAAAAAGTTGCCTTAAGCCAACAGACACATTAAATTAAAATGTATAAGTTAATGGATTTTAGCTTATACATTTGTTTTTTTTTTTGTTTTGCACACAATGTTTTAATAATTATGCAGTTTTACTTTGTTTAAAGAAAACATAAAATAAAAAGCGAAATGTCAAATATACAGGGTGTCCCAGAATATTTGGGCAATCTCTCGGAATCTAATAGAAAACCTAAAAATATTATGTCTCATAAATTTTTTCTACGAGCCTTCTCTACGGAGATAAAGGTACATAACATAATTTTTGGAGAGCTTTAACCTAAACTGAACTAAAAAAAAGGTATTCTTGATTGACATCGATAAAATTAACTGTTTACGAGAAATAAAATATAATGTTTGGTCATTTTTTTACATTGTGCAGGGTGTTTTCAAATTGTACGTCAATATTTAAGGAGGAAATTTTTGAGTCCATTTTTAAAAGAAACCTTCATAAATATGAACGATGTCCTAAACGTCTCAAATTTTGAGATACGGGGTAAAATTTTAAAAAATAAATCATTCATAATTAATATCTGTAATACCACTTTAGATATTTTAATAAAATTTGGCATACATGTACTATGTATCAAAAAGCATTTTTTTTTATTTGCCATAATAGGCAGGTCAAATTCTGTACAAACGCCACTGGTGGAAATAAAAAAATGTGGTTTACTAAAAAATGCTTCTTGATACATAGTACATTCATGCCAAATTTTATTAAAATATCTAAAGTGGTATTACAGATATTAATAATAAATGATTTATTTTTCCAAATTTTACCACCCTCTATCTCAAAAGGTTTAGAACATACGTTCATAGGAAGTTTTCTTCTTAAAATGAACCCAAAAATTGCTTTCCTAAATATTGACGTACCATTAGAAAACACCCTGTATAAGGTAAAAAAATTACCAACCATGATATTTTATTTCTCGTAAACAGTTGACGTGATCGATGTCCATCAAGAATACCTTTTTTTTTAGTTTAAGGTTAAAGCTATCCAAAAATAATATTGTTAAGCCTTTATCATACAGGGTGTTAAAAAAATCGCTATTATTGTGACAGAGCTAGTCCTTCCCTGGCAAACTAAATAAGCCAAATATGATTTAATGGGTTTATTTTATAAAGACCTATCTACTAACCATCATATTAAAAAATATTAAATTACGCCAAATATTTAAAAAGTTATTTAAACAAAAACAGGGGCGTCCGTTATGTACCTGTATCTCCGTAGGGGAGGGTCATAGAAAAAAAGTTTATGGAAACTTGTCATAATATTTTTAGGTTTTCTTTTAGATTTGGAGAGATTGCCCACATATTCTGGGACAGCCTGTATGTGCCAAACCAATGCACGTAAGTACTGCTACACACTTGTATCTACTGCTCTAAAATATCATATTTAATTGTCAACACCTGGGAAGGGAGAATAACAATAAGCCATTCCAAAACGTATAAATCACAGTTTCTATTGATCTTCGATGACCGTTTACACTTTATAACGACAAAAGGCTAAAAAGCTTAAAAACATATTTCAAATGGGCCAATAAAACAATTTTTATAATATTCTGAGAGCGTCAGACCTACAAACGTCTTCGTCCTAAGCTAAGCTTAAGACTACCGAAGAAACCGATTTAAGTTTCTTGCTAAATAAATGGAGAGCGTTGTTGGTTTTGATGTTTTCATACTGTGTAAAGTAAGTAATATTAAGCCTAATATTTTAAAATTTGATTATCTTCAAATACAGATCTACTTTGCCTAAATATGGCAATTTTAAACAATCAGTGATTTTTTTATATAATCAACTTTTATTCTCAGTCATTAATCACATCTTTAAAAAACTATCTAGACCATTTTTGCTAAAAACTTACATGCACATATTTTTTAAATAGGCGATTTTAAAAATTAAAAATCGTAAATGCGCCTGCGTACCAAGTTTGACCACTTTAACTTGAGGCAAAAGAATAACAAAAAACAAGAAAAAACTACTGAAATTTATATTTTTTTATAGCGAGGTAATTTTATTTTTGGTAAATTATGTGTATACCTTTAAGTAATGATAAAAGTCCAATTGGCGTGATATTAATTAAATTTAAGATTTACCCCAGTACCAAAATAAAACAATATAATAAAAACGGATAAAAAAATATATTATAATATACAGTATGTCTCAGTAAGTTGGAACCATATGGAAAACTTTTTTATTATTAAGTTTAAGGAAAAGAGTTATTTTTTATAAAAAGTTCGGTATCGGTCTTAAACATAAAATACAACTGAGGCGCTCAGAACTATAGTGGCCCAACCCCAATATTGTTTAAAAGGAATAGATCAGATATAAAAAATTTCTTTTTTTGCATCGATCATAACTCACCAAATTCCAAAAGAAAGTATATACTGCCATCTATAAACAACAAACCAAAGGTGGCTTGAACCACCATGCTTTTGAAAATATAGTAATTAAATTTTATTAAAGTAAATTTACTAGAGTTTTACAAATTTGTGGGTTGGGCCACTATGGTTCTGAACGTTTTTTTTTTGTTATGATCAACTTTTATAATAACAATTTTCGATATTGTCAAAAATAAATGTACTTTATTCTTAGGCAAAATTCGTATTTTTGACAAACCTCGTATCTGCCTGAAAAAATTTAATATATGATAGTTACATTTTAGGTTTTAGACCATGCAGAACTTTTAATAAAGAATAACTTTTTTCGTAAACTTAATATTAAAAAAGTTTTCCATATGGTTCCAACTTACTGAGACATACTGTATATTGTAGCATAGTATAAAAATTAATTTGCCTATAATTAATATACAATAATATATGTTGGATTAAATAATAAGATTAGTAGTTAATAGAGTTACTACTATCAGACTTGCTTGCTTTATATTTATTTTTCATATCAACATCGTGTTTTAGCACGCCTTTCTAAAGGTTGGGTGCAACATGTTTAATCGTTTTTGCAAGTAATGCTGTAAGCCGTTTAATGGTAAATTTGGCTCCTAATATAATACATCATTTCCATTTGGTTGAGTTCACATAAATTTAAGACAAAGTTCAATATAAATGTAAGGTACAATAACCTTTTAAATTTTAACATATTTTTTGATACTACTTAAACTAGCGAAACCACATCTAAATCTTGTATCCTATTCATGGTCCTGGTAGCTTAATCTTAAACTAGCAGAACCACAATCGATTCTGCTAAATGAAAATAACAAAAAAATATAAAATAACCTAGTTTAATCTATGACAAAACGTCATAAAAAAGTAAAAATCAGAATTCCCCAAGTTTTTAGATTCAAACTTTCTTTAAATTTAGCTTAATTTTTTGTTTTAGTTTCTATCTTGACATCGGTGGCCGACTTGCCACCGAAACGTAGATTAATATTTGTGATTTTTGTTTTTTTTTGGGGTTTTTTTTTTTTTTTTTTGTTGCAGGCGATCTGCAGGTTCATAGGGGTCAGTAAGGCTGGACAGGGTCAGCTCGTATACCCTGGGACCTGGACCAAAGAGGTCCCATTGTCCATGCTACTGTAATGTTGAATTTTAAGAAGGCCTTAAATATGAGATATATAGTTTTTTTTTTAATCTTATTGGAAAGTAACAATGTAGTTCTACTGCTTTAACCCTAAGCTAGTAGATCCACCAACTTAAAGAATAATTACTAACTTAATGAATAAATTAACAATAAAAAAAGTGGGTGGTGTTAGGGAGCGTAAAAAAACCTAAAATGTTGTCAATTCCGTAGTTTATGGGCACAATCTAGTGGTATACGATTTGCTTTTATACTTATAATTTTTTTAGGTCTTATTGCATTCAAATCTTAATAAAATTTGTAATAATTAGGAGTCGAAAAATAGCCGAAGCTATATTTAAACTTTCACGTGTGTCAAAAAATTTAAATCTTGTAATACATTTTTTTTTACCTTGGTTGATCCACCTTTTGCCTCATTTAAAGGTGTCAAACTATATGCAGGTTTAGTGATCTCCCTTTCCCAGAGATTTGTACAAAATATTTAAAAATAAACATATTAACAAAACTAGTGTTAAAATTGGTTGCTAAAGCAAAATGTAAAGAGCGGATAGCGGGTAGCGAAAATTACCATTGGCAGAGTGCTGTCCCGGGTGCAGTTCGAGTTGCTGTGGCTTATGTTGGGGAGAAGACACTTGAGAAGAGCCTAGCAACACATCTTTGTCAGAAAAACAACCCAAGCAGAAAGATAGAGAAGGAAAACGGGCTAGCAGCGATGTCATTGTTCTTGTAATAGCTTAGGTAGGTACTACCTTCATGTATACGAGTTATTTTCAGTTAAGTATATTTGATTTACTATACACACAGGCGGCGGCAAAATCAAAATGGTTTGGTATGTATAGTAAATGGCAGGGTCTTAATAGGTGTGGTACAACCCGTATTCTTGTCGAGATCTTACCGATATTTACAAAACTAACTTTTAAAATAATTTTTATAGAGACAAAAATTGAAAAGATTTTACAATACAGGGTGGGCCAATGAAAACGAAACAAGGCCGATTTCTTATATCTATGGTTGGTAGGAAAAAATCGCTCGGACCCTTCGATTTTTATTTTGAGGGGGACACATTTTACGCTTATTTTTAACCCTGTTACCCCCTAGGTAGTAGTTTTCGAGAAAATAATTTTGAATTTAATAACAAGTCTACATTGAAAATGTAATTGTTCTATCATCTTTAAAATTTTTAATGGCCATTTTTTTTGAAAAAACGTTATTCTTTCTGAGCAGTTTTCAGTTTTTGGTAGAGGTAACCCTACGAAGGGAAAAGGATGATTTCAAATAACGAGAACATTTACATTTAGAACTTTTCTTCTATTTTACTTACTTACTTTTTAATTTTACAAGTGCTTAAAATGTTGGCCTCCTGCTTCCATACAGGTTTTGTTTGTTCAGGTTTTGGACGTTCTGAAGCATTTCAGGTGTAACGTTCCGACATTCATCAATGATCCGTTGACGTAAATCATTTAGAGATTTTGGTTGAGTTTTATCAATTTTACTCTTTAAGTTACCCCACAGGAAAAAATCTAACGGGCTTAAATCTGGTGACGTTGCAGGCCACTTCACTGGTCCTCTTCGTCTGATAAATCTGCCAGGAAACATTTCATTCAAATACTGACGAACAGCAAAAGCATAGTGGGGAGGTGGCCCATCCTGTTGAAATGTCAACTCATTCGCATCGTAACGGTCTTTATGTTCAACAATTTCTGTCAATGCGAACTCGACAGTGTCTTTTAACAATTGCAAGTACATTTGTCCTGTTAGATTTCCTGGTAAAAAAAGGACCATCAACACAATCGCCATAAATTCCAGCCCAGACGTTTAATTTCTCAGAATAATGAATGTAAACTTTATGGAATAAGTGAGGGTTTTCGTCAGACCAATACCGACAATTATGACGATTAACAGTCCTGTTTACAAAAAACGAACACTCATCTGAGAAATAAATGTTGAACAACAAGTTCGGGTTATTTATTATCCGTTCACTAATTATCTCGCAAAATTCTACACGTCTATCAAAGTCATCTTCATTTAATTCTTGCACAAGATAGATTTTATACGGGTGGAATTTATAAGATTTTAAAATTCTTTGAATGCTTGTACGGCATATGCCAGAAACTGTAGGTTGCCTGGTACTTAACGTAGGATCGATATTGCCGTGGCCCAAAACAGCAATTTGCATTGCTTCGTTTCCCACTATTCGATAAGGAGCAATTCGTTTTCGATTTGCCACAGATCCTGTCTCCCTAAACGTGGCTACTAGTTCAATAACGTATTTTCGGTTGACATGTTTATCTGGATTTAGTTCATTAAATAACTGTGCTGTACTATTAGCGCACCTACCGTTTTCATAATAAAATTCAATTAGCGATACTCTTTCCGCAGTTCAATAAACCATTTAGAGCAAGAAAAAAGATATAAGCCGTCGTGTCTTCGGTAGCATAGTGGTCAGAGTTTCGGCATGCGGGCACGGCGATCCGGGTTCGATTCCCAGTGCCGGAGAGACACTTTTAGGTAGTAGTTATTTTAAAAATAACGTCCGTGGTGGCACTACCGCGTTGTCTAAAAGGTGTTGTGAAATGCAACATTTGCATGTTTCAGTGCTTGGACAACGTTGACGGAACAACTGGGAAGAAATGGGTTAAACACCGGAAAACCCGGCACTCACGGTACTTTGGTACTTAGGTTTATATATGTATATATAATCCGTAGGATATAATATACATATATAATAATCCTTCGTGAGCTGTCATAAAGATAAAAAAAAAATAATCACAGACAAAATCCTGTGAGATATTAAATTTACCTAAATTGAATGTCAATAAGTTCCAAAGAAAGATAAAAAACCAACAAAAGCATTGAATTCCATAGCAGAAATAATTATAACCTTGGACTGATAAAATTCTAAACAAGACACTGACAATACTTTTATGATTTTAAAGCGTAAGTGAAAAGCATCCGCATTTTATTAAGTAATAAAAAAGTGACATTACTTTTTAAGTTGGATTGGACAGGATTTAAAAACAAAAATACTAAATAAAAAATAGTACTAAAAGTGAAAAAGCGTTACTGTCGATTATCGGCCGATTATGTTTATAAAACGTATTTTCCGAAAACTACTGCATAAAACTCAAAAAACGAGAAAGTGTTGAAAAGAGGAGTCGATGATCTTTAAAATGAGGTATCAGTCGACCCTTTCCCATTTAAAAATTTAGGAGTGAAGCTCACCCCACTTAGGGGGTTGAAGTGACGGGGTTAAAAATAAGCGCAAAATGTGTCCCCCTGGAAATAAAAATCGACGGATCTCAGCGATTTTTTCCTACCAACCATAGATATGAGAAATCGGCCTTGTTTCTTTTTTATTGGCCCACCCCGTATTTACATGATATGATCGCTATCGGTTTAAGACAAATAGCCCTAAAATTATTTAAAAAAAAATTAATATGTTTTGAAGACTTTTAGCTAAAA
The DNA here is from genome assembly GCA_019359885.1 of Listronotus oregonensis. Classification (NCBI taxonomy): domain Eukaryota; kingdom Metazoa; phylum Arthropoda; class Insecta; order Coleoptera; family Curculionidae; genus Listronotus; species Listronotus oregonensis. The sequence goes on along the minus strand of JAHBCN010000356.1, from coordinate 182,899 downwards.
GTTAATTATTTTTTTTTAATAGGTAATAGGTTTAATAATTAACAAAATCGTAAAATAAATATCCTAGCTGGACTCGCTTATTGCTTTTGTGCCTTTAAGTAAAGTTTTTTTAAGCACATTATTTGGCGATTATTGGGCAGTATTTTTCAATATCTTTTTTAATCTCTTTTAGTTATTCCTAAATTATGTAGGAAAATGGCATTAATAATAAATAGCATTATGATTATGTTTTCACTACTAGTAAAAAACGTCTCCGCGAAAATTGACAAAAAAGCATTGTTGTTATAGTTAGTCTTTCAGAGTCATTTTCTCTTTAACCACATCAAAGTTAATAAAGGGTACCAAATCTCGTTAGTAATTTAAAATATTTTATAATACGACAAACAGGAACTTGCACCTAGTAAGATTTAAAAAAAAAACATAAGTCTGGTTTTGATATAGTTCCCGATCACCCGTCACGGTAGGACACTCAAGGTAGTACCTACCTAATAATAAGTAAAACAGTAATATAAAAATTTAAATTTAAATGTGTACAAATAACAAAATAACACAAAAATTTACGCACACGCACACACACTAAAAATTATAAACGTAAGCACAACCCAAATGGAACGCGATCAAAAGCCGGTCGATATAAAACTGCGTGTTTTCGATTTAAAATAGCTCAAAATGTATTTTACCATAGCGAATAATTGGATATTAGCCAATAGCTCGATTTTTAAGTTTTTTATTACCTATTTTAAGGCGTACACGCAAATATTTTGTCACTTTAATTTAGATTTGACGCATCACCGCTCTGTTTTTGTCACGAAAGTCTGATGCATAGCTTGTAAATAAAGTCAGCTGTTTGGATAGAATGAACCTACTACGCACTTCATTGAGTTTCGAAAATAAATTTAATGAATTTTAAATTAATAAATTTTTGATTTACAAAAATCATTGATTCTTCATTAAAATAAATGATAAAACAAAGAGAAGCACACATTTTGTACTTCATTTATAAAAACAATAAACACAATGCATCTGCAATGACCTTTGTCGTGATCGTAACCAATTTACTTGCTGTTGTGTGTGGTTTGGAATCCACGGTAAACTGACATTACCCAAACGTTAATTGTCGTAACTGAAGAAAAATGTGTAAAGGCGGCGACTAACTTGACTCTAAACATTGTAATGTAACATGTTACACATCCAGCATTACACGCAGTGAATACAGAAAGCTGAGCCGTTCGCAGCGAGCTGCTCGCGCTCGCGGCTGCTCCATTGGTTTGTCGGTTTTTTTGCGAATCCCTTGGAAGTGTTTGGCGCTAGACAATATCAGTGAATGAGTTTGTTCGTTGCGAGCGTATGGGAAAGTTGCGTTTTTTCTTATTTTATTATTAAAATAAAATTCATTTTCTGAGGTTTTTGCATTTTGTGTAAATCTGGATGCAGTGGGATCGTGAAAAAACCCTGCTTATTATTGACAAATATAGAGAAAAAACAGATCGTTGGAATCCTCGTCATACGGATTATTTTAACAAACAAAAAAAAATTACGCCTAAGAGGAACTGGCGGATGAAATGGGGATAGATGTAGAAGAATGCAAAAAAAATCACAGCCTACTGGCATCGCTTAAAAGGAAGAAAGCTAAAATGAGGAAGCAGCGGAACTTATTGTCATATCGCCTTTCTAAATGAAGTATCTGCTTTGGCCTCTTTTGGTCCGATCAAGTTAACCAGGAGTTAAAAATCTGTTGCACTTATTCGCACGAAGTTTTTGTATTGGCCTGTGAATTTTGTATTTTTGAGAATGCTTCTTTTTTTCGTTTTCAAATAACAGTAGCGTACTAGCAAAAACGCACCACCTCCATGTGTGACATTTTCGACGACACTGTGAAGACGAATGGTGGATTACTCGTGAGCCGAGCATTCAAACGCGAGCATTCGCTACAATGCCAATGTGGTGATGAACCTAACGGGTTGCTGTAATGTAATGCTCGTAGCGAGCATTATATTACAACGTTTGGTTACAAGTCAGTCGCCTCATTAAAACATCTAAAACCCGGCTTCAACACTTCATACAAGCCATCGTTAGCTGTAATAAATATTTTTAAAAACGTTCGACACAATACAAATAGTTTTGAGTAAAAGAAAGTTCAAGACTATCAAATTTTTTTTTTAGTAAACATTTTATTTTAAATAAGCTTTTTTATTTGCTTAATTAATAATAATAAAACTTAAATTTCATAATTGTAAAAAAAGGTTTCTTAAAATAACTTTAATATTGAATAAATTTAAGTTTTTTGTAACTTTTTACTTATTTTAAAAAACAATATATTATTATGTACGACAAACAGTTGTTCAATGAAAATCTTATTGACAGACAAAAAATTTGAAGAATTAGAATTGCCAATTTAAGATATCAATTTTAGGTTTTTATTTAAATTATATTACAGACACAAAAAATTTGGGGATTTTTTTTAATTAAAACCAATGATTTTTTTTCAGATATTAAATTAAAAAAGTTTAGACGCCGTGGGTTTTTTTAGCTAAACTCGTTAAAATTTGTCTTTATTTTTGAAAGCGGCGTAAGCCCAAACAAAAAACGTTTATTAAAACCCATTTTATTAATGAAAAAGCATCTGTATCGTCTTACAATACGTTGTGAAGTCAGGCGGCAAAAATAATAAAAACCCTCCCGCGTATTTTTTAAAGCATCTTTACCCTACTACATAAAGGGGTATGAGAACATACCACGCGATATGTTATAATAGTTGCATTAGTCATTATAAAGAAGCAAAACTTTTAAATTATTACTTACAATCACTCGAATCTAAAGGAAAAATTAGAAGATCTGATGTTGCGTCTAAATGGAAAAAAATGTAAATTTACACATCCATGCAAAACCTTACACATCCAAATTGAGACAATCTTGATGTTACCTTTAAATATTTAATTAATAAAAATTAAACTTAAGCAAATGGTGACTTGCGACTTACAGTTTAGTGCAAAAAAGATAATAATATAGTAAAAAGAAATAAAGCAAACTCTTGCAAAATTCCAATAACTCAATATTACGATTTATTTTTTTTTATTATTTTCTCGCTTTTTAACTTAACTTTTTAAGTACATTTACGTTTAAATTTTTAAAGCTGAACATCTTGATTTACTCGAAAGTAGTTTATTTCTATACACCTTATTTCTAGTTAGCAACAAACCACTCTAAAAGAACTTTTTATTTATACAAGTTTAATATTTCCGACATACAGGATAAAATTAATAGGGAACGGTAGACGGCAAGGATCCGAGGGATTAAAAATAATCAAATTATTAAAAAAAAAAGAACTAATAATTTAAAGGGAAAAATAAATTTCTAATTTACCAAATAAAGAAATAATGTAGAATACATATATAATTCATGGTAATTAAATCAATTAGTTCGTTATTTGCAGACAGTGGGTATCAACGCAGTTAAATAAAACTAGTTACTTTGTTTTCTGTCACTGTATTTTGACAAAGAAATAGTGACTTCAGTAAAATAGGCCATTGGACTGTTACAAAAATGTGCAGATCCCCCATTTTTATCCTTCATATTAATCCATATATCGCACCTCAACTCAAATGGTGTCATAACTCAAAAAATCGAGAAAAGGACGTTTAAAAAATAGTTCCAAAACTTTGTTTTTTGTGTTTTAATTCAAAAACCATCAAAATGAGCAAAATAGGTATTTGACCAATTTATAAAGGTTTTTCAAGCTCTACAAAATAGCGTATTAAGAATTCTGAAAATATATATTTTTTGAGTTGTGACATTATAAGGATAAAAAAATTACGAAATTGTAACACTACAAAAAAAATTGTACATTAAGAATAATTTTATCAGTACAAAAATATTGTCTAGCTTGAAAATACTACAGGAACATAAATAATTACGTCACAGAATATCATATCCACTTTAGGTATTGAGCAAATTCCTAAAATGTTTTAAATCTAGTGATCACATATACTGTTACTAAGAGAACCACGGTGCATTAGTACTTAGGCTTTAAGCCCTCGTGGACTGTCCCAAGAACACTTAATAGATAACCACCATGCACAACCCGACATGTGACGTTGTTTATGTTTGCTACGTCATTGATTCCGGTTAACGTAATAATGACACTAGTTTCAACTAGGCACAAATACCTAAAATATAGTCATGAAACTTTCTGAGACGGGATTGGTGAAAACTAATAGTGCAATAAAAAAAGTTTTTTATTTTTTTTGCGTTATGACATTATTTGAGCGACAGGTCACTGTCATCTAAGAAAGCACTTGCAGAAAATGGGCATATATAGTTAGTTTTTTCGACCTTACATAAAGGTTTGCAATGCGTAGACGGAACAGAGGACATATAGCGTTCCAAAATATACAGAGCGGCATTCCTCTTCCGCATGAACATCTTGGTAGAAATCTATTAGACTTAATATAGGGAAGCAGACTTCTATAACACGAAAGGGGAGCACAATAAGCTCAGTGCCAATCTGAGCACGCGACCAACCTTGCTAAAACCCAAACCCAAACCCAAATATTTAACCGGAGGTGCGATATGTACACTGTAGATTTAGGTCATTTATTTTACAAATGTGGTAATTTTACGAAACCACGACACACTTTTTTTGTGAAAATAATGTTTCCTATAAAAATTTTAAATGAAACAAACTATATTTGAACAAATATACAGGTAATTAGATATTTTATATTATTACGTTGTTTTCTAAATTATAAAAATAAAAAGTAAACAAAACAAATAGGGTTAAAAAGAAACTTAAAACTAAATTAGTAAAAAAACAAAATAAAATAAACTAAAAAAAATACCTTGGGGAAAGCTCCAAGGATCAAAAGGATCAGGTGGTGGCATTAGCTGTTTTAATGGTACCGTTTTAGGTGAGGGCCTTTTAAATGGGTGACCCCCATTGGAAGGTTGATTCTTTATGTTCTGACTAAAGTGGTTGTTACCATAATTCAGGTTGTTACCAGAATTTTGATTGTTGAAGACACTAAAATGGTTCGAATTAGTACCGTTATATCCGTCGGCAACTGAAACTCCTTCTATATTCAAATCTGACAGGGTTTTGGGTACGAACTCCACTTTTGGACGAGCAGCAGCCTCTTCTTTCCTATAAAATTATAGTAAGTATAATATATTTATTTTAATCATACATGATCTTTAAGCCACATTAAATTCATTGTCGTTTATTAATCGTTACACCTACTATTTATGCCTAATGTCCATCTATACCCAATCTAAAGCTTCCGTAAACAAGGACCACTTTATAACGTGATTGGCTGAAACTGCCAAGATATTGATCATTTAGCAATAAACGCAAGTCAAGGCGGTGTAAGCCACTAGGTCAATCCATCTAAAGTGGTCTAAAAAATTAAATGGTTGCTTAACCCCTTTTAAAAACAATAAAACTCTCCAGGTTGTTTTCCCTATATCTTAAGACTTTAAAACCATTTTTTATTTTTTTTTTAACTCAAACAGTTTATTGATGGCGTATTTGTCTTAGAAGAATAAAACAAAAACCATCTTTTTTATTATTTAGCAAGCAAAGATAGAGATCCAGCAGCGTATTTACCTATTCTTTTTCCTGTGTGAAACTCACAGGACAAGATGAATGTAAAATCCAGCGAAAATTCTAAGAAATTTCGCTGGATTTTACAATTAATTGGTTCTGTGATTTTCACACAGAGAAAAGACAAATAGGTAAACTACTCTCGACCTTTATTTTTCTTGCTAAATAATAAACAAGATGATTTTTGTTTCATTCTACTAAGACAAATATTTTTAATATTATGAACGTTTTTGTAAAACCCCTAAAATCGTATAATTAGGCGTGTGCATCAAAACTAAAATGGCCGTAATCAATAAACTGTTAAAGTAAAAATTTAAACCAGGCAAATTTCATTATTTTTACAAATAGTTACGCAACCATCCTTGGACTACTTCAATTAAAATGGCCTTACTATCTTTACCAGGGTTGTATTTAACTAGTAATTTGTAAGAGCATCATCATTCATCAATAATATAACAATCCCGGCGACTTTGTATGTAATTTCAGGTTGTCAAAAAAAAATTATAGTCTGGTGGAGAAGTGTGTTTTCTGTGAAAAATAGTTAGAAGGCTTTGAAAAATATGAGGGATAGCTCATTCGATACAGAATGCAAATTGAGGATTTTTTCTGCCAATTGTTATTAACAAAAAACGAAAAAAGCCATTTCGATTTTTGATGTTAACTCAAAAACCATAAGAGATAGCGGAAATTGCACAAAAGATTCTCAAAGAGGAGAAAAATTTCCGATAAAAAAGCCCTAACTTCCGGATTTCTATCTCCATTATTTATAATTTTAATTTAACGCTGAAAATGGGCCTCCGCATGACATTTTTGGTTCTACCCTTGGCGTCAAAACGAAGTACGTCACACTAATTTTTTTTTAGAGTATTAAATATTAATTGAAATTTTTTTCAAAAATTGTGGTCTATTTAAAACACTTTAAAGAATTTATTCCCGTTAAAAATTCAAGTTAAAGTTAATTTTTTAACAAGTTAGACAATTGTTAATTAACAAAATTGTTTCGAGCTTTCGTCTTCATTTTACGTTTAAAAAAATGCTTAAATAATTGTAGTATAAATTAAATTTTTCGTGTCGTCGGGCCCTTCTAATATATAAACCTAACAAGATCACGCAATAAAAGTTTTAAAAATTTTTAATGCTTTATTTATAAGTATTTTATTACTTTGACAATATTACTCTGATTTTTCATTTTTTGTTTAAGTTACAAAATTATTATAAACAAAGGATTAACATTTTTTAAACTTTTATGGCATTATCTTGTTAAGTATGTATATAAAAAGGGCTTAACGAAGCGAAAAACTTATACGACAATTATTTAAGCATTTTTTTTAATGTACAATGAGGACGAAAGTTTGAATCAATTTAGTTAATTGATAATTGTCTAACTTGTTGAAAAACTTACTATAAGTTAAATTATTAACGGAAATAAATTCTTTGAAATGTTCTAAATACACCGTAATTTTTTAAACTTTTTTCAATTAATATTTAATACCCTAAAAGAAGTTTTTTAATTTATTGTGACGTACTCGGTTTTGACGTCGAGCGCACAACCAAAAATGTCGCGCGGAGGCCCATTTTCAGCGTTAAATTAAAATTATAAATTAATAATGGAGATAGAACTTCGAAAGTTGTGACTTTTTTATCGGAAATTTCCTCCTCTTTAAGTATCTTTTTTATGGTTTTTGAGTTATCATTAAAAATGGCTTTTTTTTGTTAATAACAATTGCAATTTTTATTGACAGAAAAAATCCTAATCCGCTATCGCTCATATTTTTCGAAGCCGTCTAACTATTTTTGGCAGGAAACACACTTCTCCACTAGATCATTAATGTAATTTGAAGTCTTGTTTAAACTATTTAGGATATTGAAACAAAATAATTGGGTATTTATAGAGTTTCCTGTTTTATTTCTTACCCGTGAAATTTATTAATGATTCTGAAAAAAAATCTCTACCACGCAAACAAATTTTAAGGTGGCATAGATACTTAATTAAAACTACGAACACAGTATTCTAATTAATAAAAAATTTACAAAGAACGACATCGCTATTTAGGGGGGGAAATATTATCTTCTTTCCGCCCCGTACACAAAAAGAAATAAAGAGGTGACAAGCGACATTTTAAAAGTTTTTTTATCTTAGCAAGAAAAGAAAAAAGGCACCAAAAGACCGTCCACGCGCTAGCAAATTCAGATAAAAAAACTTTAATTTAGCAGAATAAACATAATATGAAGTTTTACTTTTAATTGATAATCTATTAGTGATGTAACGAATGTCATTTTTTGAACATTCGCGAATGCGAATATCTGCTACCGACCTCGAAATTCGCAAATGCGAATGGAAATATTCGGTTTTTGTTCAAATTTGGCGCCAAAAACTAATACAAATTTTATAGAATTTGTTTTTGTTTGCTTCCATTGAATTATATATTGTTTGTCTTATAGGTTCTAATGAAAATTTAATTGTGAAGCTTCACTGACCAAAGTAAATAAATAAATAATATCAAATGATAAAGTGAAGATTAATAATGTGATTACCAGGTTAAGTTACTTTTTCTGGTATAAAAAAATAAAAAATGATTGGATTTTGATTTTATTAACATACTATGATCTTCAAATTGTTTTTTTTTCTGATATTCATATTCGCAAAACATTCGCAGAAATTTTGCGAATATGTAAAAATATGTGAATATTCGCGAATGCGAATATTCGTTACTTCACTATAATCTATTTGTAGATAAAATAAACGTATTAGTACGGCTAAAGCTTATTTTTAATAATAGAAATGCCAGTACTTACTTTTCCTGTAAAGTTTCTGTAAGAGTTTTGAGAATTTCCGTGCACTGACTGTGGTAGTCCAATAGACCTTCAGCAAAAGTTGTTAACTGAGATATTTGCTCTGCCTGGAATGATTCCTATTTAGTTTTTTATATCTAGAACTATCCGTTCAGACAGTTGGTAAAATAATAAAATAAACAAATACATAAGGACACTCCCGCTAAAATAAACTGAATATACACAAGAAGTTGAACCAATTATATATTGTATGTCGTAGAGTAATCCTAAATTCCGACTTTTTTAAATTAACTTGGGTAAAATATATTTTAAAATAACAATTTTTAGAATATAATTAATATAATAGACATTTTATAATGCGATGCTGGAACTTTTTATGAAACTTTAATTAATTGTATTATTTTGTTATTATTATTTCTTGTTAATATAACTGGTTATTGTCTGGTCAATCATTCTGAAGAAACCCGGGTGGATCTTAGGCATTTCAAAAAGTTAATTAATTAAAAAATATCACTAAATATACTTTTATACTATACATTTTTAATCAGTACACAAATAAAATTAAAATAATGTTAAAAAAATATATTTTTTGCATTATTTCTGAAGCGTCATTTGCTAACGTATTTTATGTTAGCACTAAAACAGAAGCATTGGTACGGCACTGATTAGCTTTGTCTACAAGAAAATTTTTTTAAATCTTTCTCAGATATACACCATTTTTCATTAACGATAGATTAGGACATAACACACTAATCCACTTTTTGTTTTACAAAAAGACCTAAAATAATCAGTCATCTTCTAAAAAAAGATTTTTGACATTTTGTTTGTACCCGCGACCTGTAAATAGATGTATTATATTATACTGTATGTAGTATTCTGTTTAAAAAATGCATATTATAAGTAAACATTTTGTCTTTAAGACGTTGGACTTCTCATATAATTTTTAAAATAGTATGTCTGATGAAAGCATACGATATAGCCGATCTAACCAACATAGAGCTTTCTGTTATTAGTCACTACCGACTGAAGCTGTATGTTTTTCTTTATATAAAATTAATTCAGTTAACTTAAAAAATATTTTGTTCAAAGAATTTGATAATTTTTAATAAAAGCCAATATGTTTTTCAAGATTTCTTAATAATAAAAAGTTAAAAAAGTTAAATGTAAGCAAAGTTGTTCAAATTAGGTTTAATTAAATATAAAAATTCTGCAGGACAATATACATAATAATAACGGGAAAATTAATTTCGTACTTTATTCCTTTTTAATTAACGCAGGGTACGGGAATATGACTGCTTAGTTTTGTAAACCAAACCTTAATAATTAGCATATGTAAAACATAATTGCTTTTTACTTTAATCGGTGAACCAAACGTTTTCATTAAATAGGCTCAATACAGGTTAAGTATTGAGCATATTGATGATTACAAGCTAGTATGTTTAATCAGAAAATCAAGGTATCCTGCTGTTTTTAGAAACAGGACATAACGATATGGAGGTTTGGGAAGTAAACTAGTATGTTTTAAAGGCAGCCTCTTACAGTCCAAGAGCTTTTTGGAATAGAGTAGAAGTCAAAATGTGATGCTATTTTAATGGGCGTTATTAACAAAATTAAAGCAGCACATTAAAAAAAAACCAAAAAGTATCCAAAATACAGCGTAATTATTTAAGTTTGTATAAAGTCCAAATCAACTTTATTATCTTTATATCTATTTTTTTATCACTACTTTGTACGGCAACATTTATTTTCTGAAAAGCATTAAAAGACGAGTTAAAATATTAATATACTCGACGAGTCTAAAATATTAAATAAAAATTAAGATGGCTTAAAACTGAACTTCTTTTGAAAACCCTGCACTCTCAATAATTCAGGTTAGAAACACCGGTTTCCCTAAGCCCTGGTCTTAAAACTCCATTTTCTTTATTGCTTATCAACACATTAAAATTAAGTCCACCTAATTAAATTTTTAACTACCTTGAGAAAAAAGAAAACGAAATTAAAACATGGTGATGCCACCATATGCAAGAGTTTAAGCTAATAACTTAAAATAAGAAAAGTCATTACGAAATGAAACTACACAGAAACTTGCCTCTTCCATATTATTATCAAAAATTAAAGTTTGAAAAACCATCCAGGTTGACTTTTAGAAAAGTAAAAAATTAAGTATTGAGTTTTAAATGCGGTTCACCCTATTAAGGATCATCAGTGCAGTACGGCAAAAAGTGAAAAGCAATTAAAGAAACTTACAGCGGTTTAATCGTAACACAATACTTAGATGCGGAGAGCATGAACCTGATTTTTTTTAACAGCAGTACTGACGTATATTACTAATAATGAGGCATGCCTTACTTGGCAAAAAGTCAACCCGTGGGTTTTTTTAGGATTTAGTACATTATTTGAGGTTATCTGTAGCTTTGTTTTATTTTTTTTTTTTCAAAACAGAAAACCTAATATTTATTAACTTGTTTCTGTTCTATTATTAAAAAATATCCATTAAAACAATACTTACGTCATTTTCTAATAAATTAAACATTCCCATTTGAGCAAGGTGGAGAGATTCGGCAAACTTTTCTTCGGCTGTTTTAATCTCGTCATCTGCAATATTTGAACCTGTTAGGTAGTTAACAGGTCAAAACAAAGAAAAAAACGTGCAAAATTAATAAAAAAACACATGCGCAACTAACTTAAATATTTATAATAAAACAAAAACTATATCAAATAACTTAATTAACAATTTTCATTCATTCCTTAAAACAAAAATACTACTATCTATTTTATTACAGAAAGCTTAGAATAAAAAAAATGAACTGGCTATAAATTCTATGTAAGCATAATTAAATGAATCTTAGAAATATTGTTAAAAAAAAAAGAAACTAACAATGGTGAACAAAAAAAAAATTAAAGTTACCATAATCATTTAAAAACTTGTTTTAGGTTGAAGGGTGTAAACTACCTTTATGCAGGGTGAGTTTTTTAAAGTGTTACAATGCGACATGTCGAAAACGGTTTTAAATATTTTTAATTAATTTTGGAATTTTGGTAACGTGATAAGAACATGGAGAGGGTGCATATTTTACGTTATTTGTGACATTTTTTTCTTTAACCCCTTTTGAGGGGTGGAAAGTAACTAAGACATTTCAAATGAAATATTTTGTTTTTTATTTTAAAATACGAATCTACGTAAAAAATTAGGTCAATGCGCAAAAAAAATATATATTGCCTAATCGTTAATTATGATCAAAGATAGTTAAATTAAATTTAAAAATAAATCAGAAAGTTTAACTGGACTAAGAGGCGTTCCCATAATGTCTTTTTAAGTCAGTTTAAAATTTTGTGACGTCTTTTCTATCAAAATGCGTCTAGCCCAGTTAAAATATTCGGTTTATTCTTAAATTCATTTAAGCTATCTTGAATCATAACTCCGTAACCAATAATATATTTTTTTTTGCACAAAGACCTAGTTTTTCACGCGGACTTGTATTTTAAAATAAAAAACACAATATTCAATTTGAAATTTCAAAGTTACCCCCCACTCCCCAAAAGGGAGCAAAAGAAAGATTGTCGAAAATAACGTAAATCATGTCCCCTCCCCCTGTACTTACTACGTCACCAATATTTTATAAAAATATTTGAAACCGTTTTAGACATATCGCATTGTTATATTTTAAAAAACACACACTTTATATTACATGAACTAAGTATCTACGATTAGTTTTGTGGAAAATATAAACAAAAACGGCATAATTAGGCAAACGGAAAGCAGAAGACATAATACCCCGCCATTGTGCGACAGAGTTGGCTAAAGCTCTTTCCACTTTTCTTGTATATCCATTTAGGGTTTTAAAGAATTGTGAAAAAACTACATATAGGCATTAAAAACGAAAACGTTAAATAAAGCGGCAGTAAAAGAAAAGTGATAATTATTTGTATACCATGTACCGATATTTTTTTTAACTCGCTACTATCCTTTATACAATAAATCAGTATATGCCTTAGATATATACGTAAAAAGTAAAAATCCATGGTTTAAAGGACCGTAAAAAGGCATAAAATAGAGTTTTTAAGAATATCCTTTCCTAGTGTAAAATTTTCTATGTCAAACTGTGTTTGCTTCCAAAAGTAAATAATTCTAGAATTATGTTACTTAGATTAACTACTAAATTAAATAAAATATAAACTTAAACTAAAAATTAACCGTCAAATAAAACGTTCAATAAAACTTTAACAGTACAAAAATGGTAAATTATCCAACGTTCTTACCCCTGGACTCGATTAAGTATGTTTAACTTTAACGGTTTTATAAAATATTTTTTTACAAAGCAAGTAGTTTTATCATTATTAACTTTTAGCTATACGTCTGTAAAGCTTATCAAATTTTACTAAACCTTATTCCAGAGACCTTATTCTGGATACGATGAATGATTATATTGTAAAGCGCATCCTTACTTGATGTAAGCCGATAATCCCTTTTAAAATACTTATACTGGAAAATTAACAATAGGGTCTTTTTAAATACCCTTATATTTCCTAACTTTTAAAGAAAACTAGTAAAATTTAGTGCACTTATAGTTTTTAAAATATTAAAGGCCATAAAATATTTTAAAAATTATTCTACTTTACTTTATTATAAAATTGCGTTTGTTAATTAGCACACCTATTACCTTAACTTAAAGAAACCGATAAAACCTGTGCAGAAATTTTTTACTTTATATTATTAAATTTCCCACTTGTGGCCTTTTAACGAGAAAACTTTTCTAGGCTATACCGACAAGCCTCTGGTCTATTTTACATTAATATTACTCCATAAAACGAGCAAACTTATACAGGGTAATTTAGAACGCTAAAAGTTAAGGGATATTATATAATAACTTGGTGGATATCAATAAAAAAGATTAAAATATTTCTAAAAACGACTAATAAAACAACGTATTTGCACAAAGTATTTTCACACTAAAATCTAGTTCTCATTGTTAGTTCTAATTTGTTTTTTTGTTTATCATTGTAATTAGTTGCTTTATTTATATTTGTAAATAGATTTAATTGTTTTGAGAAAGTCTTCTTTTATTGCTCTGGGGGAACACATTAGAAAAAGGGGAGGGTTACCTTTGTGCGCTAGTGAAATCATACCAGGTGGCAGCAAAGAACAACAGAGAGAATCCCAAGTACAGAGACGACGAGAAACAATATAGTTGTAGGCGTAATTGGTAAGATCCAAGGAAGTTTTAAACGTGTATGGAAGCCCAATGCTATGGCCCATTCGATCAAAAAATGTCCAGCCCAGTATAAAAATAACTGTCAGACTTGGCCTTGCCGATTCTGCGCAATAACAAAATTCCATGAAATAATTTAATGTGTTGCCCACTTACACACTGATAAATCAATGTGCAGTTAGGCAACACATTATACTTTATGAGGCCGGAATACCTTTTTTTAATGCATCGGCCGCGGCGCTTATGATATCCGCGCTGTACCATCCACCAACCGTTGGCGTCGTCGTCTCATCAATCGCCGTTTTCGTTGTGGTTTGTGCCCTTTGCGCCGTATTAGTTTCGGTTGTTTTGCCTTGTGTGATTATATTTTGTGGTTGCAGGAGTTTTTTGGATTGATAAAAACATTTTTATTTTAGTGATTAGTGTTTATTTAATTGTGACTATAATTTTGTGTTTATTGTTTGTTACCAATATCGTAACAAAATGACTGGAGGTTGTATGGTTTTGTCTTGCAAATCCAAGGGTAACATACCCGGCATTTTTTACTTTAGGTATTTCTTATATTTAAATTAGGTGTTTCTTATGAGACGTAACGTTAGGTAACCGAATAAATAATAATACCTATATCAATTATGAATAATAGAAAATAAAATATTCATAGGAAATAGCAGTGGGAAAGTAAGGCAATCTTAACTATCTTTTAGATGATTACCACAATGTTTGTGTGTTTCTGTGGATTAAAAAAAAGAAATAAGGTTTACATTTAGGTACTTTTATTTCATTTAACAATTTAGTTTAAAATTTATTTTAAAAAATCGTGTTTTATTTATTTACAAAGATTTTTGGTAAAAATACAAAACTCCCGAAAATATCAACCATTTAAATAGAGGGCTGTAAAGTATTCTTTCCATATTATATCAGATGATATAAAATCCAATATTACAAAATAATTTTAAATATTCTCAGTGATATCGTTGAATAACCAACAATTTTGGCAAAAAAAGTGAATGTTTAAATTTGACATATGGTGATGTTAACTTTATAGATAGTAACAAAGAATTATGGAAGTCTGGCCCTGACCCACTACTCATTGCGCAAACTCCGCATTGCCGACCCCCCGATTCCCGCTGCCCTGCACGGCTGGACAATTTTGTTCTACAGTATTGGGCTTCCATACACCTTTAAACTTCCTTGGTAAGATCTAATAACCTAGTAGTCCTTGCATACTAAAACATCAAGAAAGAAGACCAACCTATCTTCTAGAGTGCCTTTGTCATCAAATTTAAAAGTTCCGTTTAAATTGAAATAACTACCAACTCCGAAGTGGGAAATGTAGTTCTCGGATGTCGGCCACTAAGCTACCATTAACAACTTTTACGACAAGTCGCGAGTATTTTCCCACATAAAAAGTGGTGTGCAGCTTATGGGGATATTAACAAAATAGGTATATTATTTTTTGTTTAATTTACAAAAAAAAGATCCAAACGCCCGGTAGTTATTTCCAAATAAATATTTTTTTTTGTAGACCAAATTATTTCTTTTCCACTTTAGAATATTGATAATTTATTTTTAAATTATGAATTTGATGAAAAACAATTTTGTGTTAAATGACGAATAGTAATTAATTTTATTTTATTTTTTTTTGTTTTGTTGCTTTAAAATATATGGTTTATTTCGTTTACCTAAAATTTTATACTGTAGTCGTGAGAGTATCGTTTTTTTAATAAAATTGTTTTTAGTTTACAAAAAAAAGAACTGAAGGTCTAAAAGTTACTCTTAATTTTAAAAAAAAAAATAGGTATATATACAAATATGCTTTTCTTTTGTGATCTCGTAAATTTAAAATATTTATACAACTTAAATTGCAGGTTCCAAAATTGCAGTTAATTATCTGAATTTATTTATTTCTTTATTTTTAAATAATTAAAACTTCAAGTTAACTTACTTTTTTCAAACTGTATTGCTTTCTTTTTTTTTCTCGATTTTAGAATTAAAGTTAAATTATTTTTTTTTCAGTATATGATTCGGCTAATTATTTTTTTATGGAAACAAATTATAGATTTAAAAGTCGGTCCAGGTATAGGTAATTGTTTTGTAATTTATAAAGACAAATGAAGTAGTAGATTTTCAATTTTCTTTTCTTTCTCCTTGTATTTATTTTTATAATAACTAGGAATTAATACCTACTAGAAACATTTATAATAGGAAAGTTTAAAAGGAGATTGCAAATTAGGGTTTTCAGCGATAAAGGCACATTAATTCAGCAATTTTTGGAGGATTTATCGATGCATGGAATGATTACTAATTAAAGGGTCAGTTACTTTGTTGGAAAGTTTTGTTAAAAAAATGTGTTAATTGTTTACTATTTTTTTTTCTTCGTGTTTTAATTTTAAGTTTTAATGCTATAAAGTGGAAAATACGAACGTTTAACTATCGGATAGTAATTATTGTGTTAAAATTATATTTTCTTCGATATGTTTAGAATGAATATGTTTCAGAATTAACAAATAAAATTCGAGTAAATTATTGCAATATAAATTGGCTACCTTAATCGATGTAAGCGAGCTTATAAAAACGGTGAATTATTGTTTTGATAATTTTTAAGAATGAATTATAATATAATAACAAGTGACAACCTTTATTGTTTTGAGTAGTTTAGGTTTTAACGATTTCATGACTGTAATTCCGTGAAAGTGTAGATTCACGTTAAAGTAATTAAAACAATTTTTCTTTTGTAATATTTTGGCCTTAGGTGAGGAAGTTAAATTATCGGTAGTAAAATATATCAAGAGATTAATCGATAAGGCATTGAAAAAAAAAGGGAAATTTGTTTTGATTTTTTTTAATTTCGTACATGGGATGTTTCGAGACCGTTAGAAAAATATATTATTTTATGTTTTTTTTAATTTTATTTGATTTTTAATATTTTTATATAAAAATTTGAAACAATTACGTTTCATTTGAAGATTTAATTAGTAATGCAGTTCTAAAAAAATAAGGCTGAAAGAATTGATATTCAAGTTTTTGGTTTAATTACGAAAATTTAACATTTTTATCTTACAGGTAACGCATCTTATTGTATGATTTTTTTTATTTATTTCTTTTAGTTTATTTTGGTGGTTTTTTTTTGTTTTTTTTTTGACTTAAGGAAGTGCTATTCTATTGTTAGGCGAAGCTAATTTTTTTAATTATTTTTTTTTTAAATAAAAATTGACTCGTTTGCATAATTGAAGGAGGCTGTTTTTGGATTTAAAACTTGATCGGCTAGTTAATCGATTCAATATTTTTTTTTGTTGTTTAGCAGGAGCCAGAAGAGGTGCTTATGTTAAATGTTTATTATTTGTTCATTTTCTTTTTGTCGTCGAACAGGTTAGAGCAAGGAAAAAGGCGAAACGAGAATTACACCTGTAGGAAAATGTAGGTTCTTGTGATTCGAGATTGATAAGCGGGTATCTATTTTTGTTTTCTTTTGTAGCAGAGCGGCGTTGTGATTTGTCGTAAACAGGTTATAGCAATAAGAATTGCTATTTTTATTTGATTCACCAAAAGGTAGGATGCATGTTATTTTTTTTTTTAGTTGTTAGATATTTATAACATTTGCTATAGTTTTGGTTTCGTGACATCATCCTATGTACATTATATTGTCTACACAAAAACTTAATATATGTATATATATATATATATATATATATATATATATATATATATATATATATATATATATATATATATATATATATATATATATATATATATATTATTTTTTTTTTTTTGTTTTGTTATATTTTCCTTCTTTTTATTATAATGGCTACTGAGGCTATTATATAAATAAATTACTGAAGAAAAGTTTACTTAAAAAAAAATATATATATATATATATATATATATATATATATATATATATATATATATATATATATATATATATATATATATATATATATATACTAAGGGTTTCAAGAGTTTAAATCATTTTGTTTATCAATTAAATCTCATAAACATTATTAGTTATTCTGTACAGTATTAGTTATTCTGTTTAGCATACCACTTATGCTATTTACTTTACTGTTTAGGACGTTTAGAACCGGACTCCTTGACGATAAGTTCAAAAATTTCGCTCTTGGAATTTGGTTTACGAGGGTAATTTCCGAAGTATCTATCACTCGTTTCCACAAAAATCTTGGTTTGGGCCGGATTATCCTAAGGAAAAATTTATAAAATTTATAAGTATTCTTAATTAAATCCACCTATTGATCTATTGAGGTAATAGCTAAACTTTGCAATAGTTATCTTATTTTTTTTTAAATTTTATTTAAGCTTATATTTAACTGATTGACATCTGTTTTTTTTTAGTTTTTTTTTATTAAATAATTCTTTTATTTTTGCGTTTTGCCAACTAGTATTATTTAGTCAGCGATTCTTGCGTTCATGAAGATTTAAAATAATAAAAGGAAAAAGAAAGTATATTACGGGAATTTAGAGATTATCCTGTGTCATTTTTTTTTGTGTTTTGTAAGTGTATCTTTGTGTTTAGTGAAGACTGAAGATAATTATTTGTGAATTAAAAGGAAGTAGTGAAGTGAGCTGTAGTTTTGTGTTACATAAGTGTTGGTGCTTATATTAAGAAGTGAATTCTGAACACGCTGGAGATCGGTTAAAGGAAGCTATATCCGAGAAACATAAGAAGAAAGACATAGTTTTTGAAGTAATAAAGAAAGGAAATTACCCAGGAATATGTCGGAACCACGAGAACTGCACTAATGGAGCCACTGGCAGCCAAAAGGGCAACCAGCGGGTGAAGGTTTAGAAGCGTTGGGAAACAGATTGAAGAAATGCAGGCAAAAATGGCAGATCAACTGACAGAATTAAAGGAAGCAACGAAGAAACAACTTGAAGTGGACGATTCAGCATCAGAAGCGAGTGAGCAAGTTGCTAGAACGATCCACTTAGATGATCTAAAGTCCATACGACAATTGTTACGATCAGAAACAGATGATCTCGATGCTATGATTCTATACAGGTGGAAAAGATTATGAAGCCTTCATGGAAGCCGTTATTGAAACAGCCATTCAACACAAATGGTCAGAAGCGGAGACTCTAAAATTTATTATTAAAAAATTAAAAGACAGAGCGAAAGAGGAATTTTATGCTCTTAGAATTTCGGATAGACTCAAGACAGTGGACGAAGTGAGAATATGGATAAAAAGAGTATTTGGTACCCGTGTACCGCAACTAGAAGGAATAAAAGAATTAAAGCGATGTGTCAAAAAGCCAGACGAATCTCTGGGTGCTTATGCCCAAAGACTACAAAAACTTTCGATAACCGCGTTTCCTGAAGATAAAGCTAATATAGCTCAGGTGACGTATAGAAATAAAGTCATAGTAGAACAATTTATTGAAGGAGTGGACATACGTTTGGCGAATAAAATTATAGAAAAAGGAGACTTCTATACTTTGAGCGATGTTTTGGAAGTAGCAGAGAAGTATGAAGCCACCATTTCTAGACAGTTACCCACTAATTTATACCAAGATCAATATTCTTCTTCCATACGTTACGTAAATGAAAACTCAGGGGCGATACCGAAGGAATTTTCGCCAAATCAAAGTCAAATGGTTAGAAATAATAACACATGGACACAACAAGAGATTTCCGCTAATAAGGGACAACAAAATTTTCCATCTAATTATCCAAGACAAAGCCAAACTGTTAGAAATAATAACACGTGGACACAGGATATTTCTGCTAATAAAAGGACAACAAAATTCTCCATTAATTACCCAAGACGGAAAAGACTTTTATATTTATAATTCTAACATAAAATGTTAGGTTCCCAAACCCGGGATTTAAACCGATTTTTACCCACTCTTTTTGCTATAATTGCAACAGACCAAATCATCTTGCCCGTTCGTGTTTTTTTAACCCAGTGTGGGCCTCAAAAGCCCCCAAAATAGATCCATTTTCCACCGACTATAGAAAACCTGACTTTGTACTCGCCATCGAGGGACAGGATTCTAGGTACATCCTACTTAGATTAGAATCAGGCGAGACCCTGTTGCTTATTGATAGTGGAGCATCCTTTCCCTAATTAAATAAGCACTATTAAGAAACAAACAATCTAACATCTTCTTTGGTTATAGCATTACTGATATATCTGGACAAGAATTGAAAATTTCAGGAAAACTGACGTCCTATTTACATAGGAAAACTTCCGACTGGAAGAAGATCGGAACCTCTTTTGTAATTTGTGGAGAAGTCTAAGGTTTTCCCAACGGTTTTCGGAATGGACTTTCTGGAAAAATTTAAAACCTGTCATTAACTTCAATCTGGGAAGAATTAACTTATTGGATATAGCTTGATCTTGTTGGTGGCTATCTGGATCGATCCTATCAAGTCACCCCAGGTGGCAAAATGATGAACTAGCACAAGATATCGCTGTTGGTTGAGACTGCATACCTCGAAAAGATGCAAAAGGGTGCATCTATGCACGATAGACATGGAGGTCTGTGCTGGCCTAGGGTTGAAAAGAAAACAAGACCCGAACGCCGTTGGTTTTTGAGGGTGTGAAGGTGGTACCCGAAGAAGAGGGGTATCAAGCCTTTTGGGTCTCCATCCGATACCAACCTCACGGACAACCAAAGGTTGAAAGCAACCCCTAGGAGTGACCAGAGGTTTACCCAGACATATAATAGACCGGAAAAGTTTGTGGACAACCATAAGTTGGACAATAGTTAAACTAATCTTCAGTCTCATGCTTATGGCTGGTCCCAGAGAACAAGATGAAGTAATTAAAACAACCGACTCTTGTGAGACTGAAAAATTTAGAAATTCTAGCATTTCCGGCTGTGATTATAGCGTTTTCGTGGACGCCCGGGGTTCCCGTAGGCACTATGATTTTTCGAGCCATTAAACCACACCGACGTCGGCATTTGCACGGTAACAGTATTGTAAAATCCAAGAATTCCCTAAACAAACTAAAATATTGTTGTCCGCATATTAATACTATAATACCTTAGAATTAAAAATAACTTCCCATTTTAAACCTGGTAGATGTAGATCTAAGTAGGGCGAAAAAGGGAGTATCTCTCTTAAATTCTGTGATTGGAAACTATGTTAGCCAGCATAGGGCAAAATGTACTTTTTGCAAGATCCCGATAAGAAAAAAAAATTATGGAATTCTTAGGAAGTTTTAGTGATATTTCCGAAGGAAGGAAAGCGTTGAAAATACAAATTTAATTTACCATAAAATTAAAGGTAAGAAAGTTAATGTTTATGTAAATCGTTAAAGTTATGTTTTTTGCTACGGAGAAAGTGAAAGATCAATTAGGAAATGTACCTCTGGGTCTAAAAACACAATCCCCAATTAATTGGATTGGGAGGTGACACGGAAGAAGTTGAAGAAACAGAGAAAGGATAGTGGGCAAACCCTTTATTCCAGATAACCTTTTTGAACGTGAAGGAAACTCCTTTTCCTGGGGTGGAAGGTCTAGGTACAGCACGTCTCGGAAGTTCTAAGTCAAATATTTTCGAAATTAAGGAAAGCCCTGTAGTTGCGAGTCAGCAGTCAGAAGATCCAATGAAAAGGACTGGAAATAGACCCATATGAACCCATAGCAAGACGAACGAAGTATTTTCAAAATGTAAAAAAACAGCGCAAACTAAGGGGTCAAAGTCCCGAAGACATTCTCAGTTTTATAGAAAAAAGGTAGGGGCTTGTTATAAAGTGTTTAGTATATGTTAAATTTTTTTTAGCAATATTCTTTTTTTTTTAATTTTGAGGCATAGGTTTCTTTTTGTGTTTTTTAGCATAATTAATGTTTTGCTGTTTTAGATTAAAAACCGCCCATGTATCATACCCTGATTCTCCTCATATCATCGGTTGGGTTCAGGCCGAAATTGTAGCATACGACTGTCAGACAAAACAACGGAGCTAACGGGGTTCCCCTCTCTGTTAAACCAAGCCGGGGCCCAAGAAACTACACAAAGCAACCAAGCCGATCCAGTTGGAAAGAAGGATTTTGTTCCAATCCATGTACACGTGCCAGGTCAAAGGGGGGCAGTTTGTGGAACATGTGGAATGCACAGCCACCGAAGTACTGTTGGAGGAGGTTTTGGGAAATACATACAACATACGACCCAGACCAATGTTTAAAAGCTCTTCGTTTTCGCCATATTGATTTTGGACTTTGAACAGGAATCATTTCCAAACTTCCGGAAAATCAATGGAAAGACCGAAGTATCCTTCCTCCAAGGATCCTTTATACAAACCGGAAGTGTGGGGAGTGGTTCCAATAGGAGGCACCCCCGTAACCAACGTAGTTGTAATCGCAGCCCAGCCCAACAAACGCCGTTGATGCAGTAGAATTAGATCCCAATGATGAAGACGACAAAATTTCCATGCGGGGACTCCCCATTTCCCAAAAACCCCCGGGGGATATTTTTCCCCGGGGAAGGGAAGGTTCCAAAAACCCTTTCTGTATAAAAACCCAAGTAGGCAATCCCAACCAAATGGAGAAGAATCGTAGGGTGAAAGGGGATCCCTTACATCCCCAAATTTTTTAAGCTTATATTTAACTGATTGACATCTTTTTTTTTAGTTTTTTTTTTAAAATTTCTTTTTTTTGCTTTTTGAACGGATTTTTTAAATTTAGCGATTCTTGGGTTTGAAGATTTAAAATTTTAAAAGGGAAAAAAAATATATTAGGGGGAATTTAAAATTATCCTGTGTCATTTTTTTTTGTTTTGGTTATCTTTGTTTTTTTAGGAAATGAAGATAATTTTTGTGAATTAAAAGGAAAGTGAAGTGAGCTGTGTTTTTGAATTTTTTTATCTTGAACAATTTTTGGGTTTTTTA
The DNA here is from genome assembly GCA_019359885.1 of Listronotus oregonensis. Lineage (NCBI taxonomy): Eukaryota > Metazoa > Arthropoda > Insecta > Coleoptera > Curculionidae > Listronotus > Listronotus oregonensis. The sequence continues at coordinate 160,445 of JAHBCN010000356.1, read as the reverse complement.
CGATGTTTTTAACCCAGTATGCGATAAATTAGGTTTGGGGTTTTTAAAAAATTTAAAACCCACATATTTATGAGATAAGTCCTGGGAAGTAAAAAAAAATTTTTTTTAGATTATTGTTTTTTGAAGCCCTTACCCCTTTAATTATATTTCCCCATGGTGCTAAAAGGTTTTTTTTTGTTCAAGAAATAGTCTTTTGAAAATGGGGTGGAAAGATATATTCCCTTACAGTATATCGTAAGCCGGGGTTTTTATACAACACTGGTCCTTTAAGAAAAAAATCCTTTGTTTTAACAAATCATTCCCTAAATTAAATAAACCAAAAAAAAATTTCCCCAAAAATTTTCCCAACTTTGTATTATTAAATTTCCAACTGGTGGTCTTATAACGGGCAAACTTTTCTAGGCTACACCGACAAGCCTCTGGTGTATTTTACATTCACAATCATTCTATAAAACGAGCAAAACTATACAGGGTAATTCAAAATCCTAAAATTTAAAAATTTTGTATTATAAATAACTTGTGTCCATAACAAAAATTTTACACCACGGCCTGTTAAAATATTTTTTAAAAACGACTAACTAAAATGACAAACTTAAAAGTTAAAGGGTATAATAACTTGGTCGATATCAATAAAAAATATCAAATTATTATTAAAAACGACTAATAAAAGAACGTTTTTGCACAAAGTACAGTCGACTAAGTCGAGCGATTGTTAGACCACTACTGGTCACTTTAGGACAAAATTGCATTTAATAATTAGCAAAACTATTATCTAAACTTAAATAAACCGATAAAAGCTGTGCCAAAATTTCCAACTTTATATTATTAAATTTCCCACTTGTGGTCTTCTAACGGGAAAACTTTTCTAGGCTGGCCGACAAGCCTCTGATATAATACCTATTAATATTGTTTTCTAAAAAAGCAAAAGTATACAGGGTGATACAGGACTTTCTTAAAAGTTAATGGCTATTCGTAATTTGGTCGATATAAAAAAAATATTAAAATACACTGCAACGCAAAATTAAGGGATATCGTTTTTGTAACAGTGATTTTAAAGTTAAATAATTTAAAAACTAACAAACCATTTTTAATTACTTTCTTTTAAGATCAAAGGTACAAATATCTATTTTTATATTATTTATGGGAAAGCATTTTATTACAACGTAGTTTGTAAGGGATTCTACAGGAAGTTTTTTATTTTACGTATGGAAAATGGGTAACATTAGTCAAACTTTTTCCCTAGAGTGTCAGTGGTTTATCTACTAGATAGTCTTTAAAATTTGTCTTTAACTTTAATAGTTTCAAAAGTATGCATTTTTTCCTATGCGATGTCTATTTTCACTTTAAATGTCATGATGTGTATCAGCTTAGCCACAAAGTAATTATGATGGTTACTTTACATACTGATGACAGTTTACACTCTGGAATACATTAAAACGGATCGCAACTTTACTCTGACGCATAAGAGCATCCAACATACCCAGAGCTCTACTGACTTCTTTTGGACTCAAATGACGTCTAGGCTATACGTGAAATAGAAAACCGCCTATAAAACATACTTCTTTATTTTACCCTGTACAATTAAACTACGTTGTAATGAAATGCCCCCATGAATAATTTAAAAATAGAATAATGTACCTTTAATCTAAAAATAAATAATTAAAAATGGTTCGTTACTTTCCAAATTATTTAACTTTAAAACCACTGTTAAAAAAACGATATTCCTTAATTTTGCGTTGCAGTGTATATTTTTTAAATAACTTATAAAAAAAGTTTTAGTATAACGTATCGTCGATTAAGCTGTGCCACTGCGGATTGTCATACATATAACTTCTACTTCAAAACCATCCTAAAATAAAATCTGGGTAATATTAACCAGACGAGTTTAACATAAAATCCGAAACACATACAAAAACACACAGTGTTCGCCTGTAATCAGCCGATCGGTTCTCCTTTCAACTGCGCTAAACTTAACTGATCTGACGAAAGGTATTTCAATGCTGCCAAAGCCGTTTATACTAGCACTAGCAGCCTTAAATACGTGGTGTAGTTTTTTTGAAGTTATTAACGCCCAATGTGCTTAAGATTTTCTCTTCACCAGTAAAAGTAGGTGTGTGCTAGAATATTTGAAAGCTTTCCACTAAACATTACCGTGATCAGACCCTATTTCTTCAGCAGCTATAGGATTGACTACTGACTCGCCACGTGCTAACCCTGATAATATAAAACTTTTTCAGGAAATTTTAAAAAGGGTTGGTTTCTACACATATTAGTTTACATTTTTTAAATCAATTCACCAAATTTTAATATTTATGGAGTCACCAGAAATAGCCCTTTCTAACGACCAAAAAAAATCAAGTGGTCAGCAAACTCTTTTAAAGAAAAAAATCATGCACATTGACTGTCGCACCCTGTACTCAATAAAAAAAAATGTGCTAAACGACAAAATTATTTCTTTAAAAACCACAACATTAATCAATTTGTAAAAAAAAAACATTTTCTGTTAACGTCGGAAAATTAATATGTGGACATAGCAATCCAATATGACCTCCGTAGGAAGATCTAGGACCCCGTTTTCTTGGCTATTTTAGGGTTGCTTATGTTTGTTTAGGATTTTATAACATGTTTGTGCACAACAAAGCATCCTAAGATATCAAAGGGGTATCACTTTTAAAGTTTCATAGATAATCTATACAAATCTGTAAAAAAATTGAATCTGGTAATAGTAATGTAACACTCAGTTTTGACGCTTTTTGATTTTTTAGAGTATTTCAGACTAATTTCGCTCTCGACTTTCAAGTCTCTGTTTTGTAATGGGTTATCGGTTTTACTTTTAAATAATCGTATTTACCCTATTTTACTGCAGATTAGTAAGCCTTTCACAAAACACTACAAAGTGAATGTAAAGCTTTGCAGACCTCGTTACTTTTTTATTTTTTTGTTGTTGTTTGTTTACAAAAATATAAGGGTTTGCACTTCAACACAGACTTAAAAAAATATAAGTGATGATTAAAAATAAAGTCTGGAAGCAACTGAATGTAATTCCATTGGTAAAAAATTAAAACACCTGATATGTTTTTTGTAGTGTGGTATATAGAATTTTTTGGGAGTGTAGTAAATAGATTTTAACGTCAGAGGTCTTATGAAACCCCAAAATAGATACTTTAAGAATAAGCTACAAAAACACAGGAAAAAACTAAACAAAAGTTGGGCACGGAAGATATTAAACAGAAAAGGAACTTTTTATTGTTTACATCAGTAACTGCAGCAGGAAATTAATTTGCCAAAAATTAATTTCTGAAACTGGCCTAAGGCTTCTTCTGCCCTGCCTGTTATTAGAAATTGCTGTATAAAAATATAAAAAGTTCTGGCCAGTGAAACTTTGTTAAGAAAGATACTTTTTACAATAGGCAATGTATAAACGTTGTTTATTGAACGCGGAAGAGGAGTTGCCGGATTGCCGGATAACCTTAAAATTAACCAGAAGGGGCTCTGCTTAACTGGCAATATGTTGTTGCATTTTCAGCTAATTTATATACAAGATTTAGTTACTTTTTGATACTTTACTCTAGGAAAATCTAAAACATTTAAATACTGTCAAAAAACCGGCTATAAACAGAAACTTAACCAAAGTTCACATCTAGAAAAGACTATAGTCGTACTCTAGGCTATTGGGAAAATTTAGGGACTGAAACCTAATGTGTTATATATTAATATTGTGGAATTTACCAGGTGTTTTTCAGTATTTTACATAAATATGCACCCCGGTTTGTATTACTTCCGGTTTCACCGGAAATGAATTGTAGTTTCAAATTTTAAACGGGACTTCTGGTATATTTTCTTTTATTTTGGTATATCACTCTCAATACAAAAACGCCTAATATGTCATTTTTTGACACTTCTAAGTCATAGTATTTACTTTTTTAAATTCTAGTCTTAAGTAGATCAATAAGCCATGGAAAAACAAATTTATTTGTCTTTTCTTTTTAAAGGCTTTTTTGCTGGGGTTTACTGACACTAAAACAATACTTATACCGTTTCACAAGAGAATAAATAATTTATTGGGTTTATTTTGGAAACAGTCTTATCCCAAATCCCGAGTATGTGGTACCAAATTATATAAAACAAAATGCTGTTTTAGATATACTAACGAGCCACCCTTGTTCTAAGATATAAAGAACCAGCTCCACAAAATATTTTCAACACGTTGAAATGTCTAGGAATTAAGGGGATTAACTGACTAACGTAGACAAACCACATAAAATCTTGGGTAAAACAGAGCTATCTCGTTAACATTTTTTTAAGCATTCATAGCCCAAAGTGAAAATCCGCCATAAAAATATAAAAGTTCTAAGCAAAAATTAAAAAACAAGAGTAGATTCAAAAAGACTAGGAATTACAATATGAATATCTTTATCCTACGTAAGGATTAATTAAAAACCATGTGGTACTAGCCTAGAGCTTCAGGCAAATTTTACAACAAGATCAAATGGTAATTAAAATGACCACCAACACGACACATTCAATTAACCTTTGCGGTGTATGGAAATATTAGGGATATTTTTAGTGACCAGCTTAGATAAACTTTTGCAAAAAATGCACAATATTTTATACCACAATTGATAACTGAAACAATATAAAAATTTAATTTAAAAAAAAAATCAACATTAAGGAAAAACTTAAAATTTTAAAATAATGTTTTTTATAAATTAAGGAGGAAAACCTAACGACAACTAACCAAAACTAGGTAATAGTTTGGAAGTTGTTGTTTACGGTCCCTAATAATTGCATCCTATTTGGATCAAACCACGCCATATACATTTATTACAACCCAATTTCTTTTCTTTATAAAATAATTCAATTCAATCAACGTTTGTTTTATTGGGTAATTAAATATTATTTCTTATGAATTTTTAATTTATTGAAAATAAAAAACATTTTTGGAAACCCTGTTTTATAAAAAAGTTGCATACCATATAGGATGAGGTTTACGTTATTTATATCAGAAAGATTTAAAAAAATCCTGCACGCATGGACCAAAAAGTTTGTTCCTGAAGTTTTAACTGCAAGCAGTTTAGTAAAATAGGTGTTAAATTAGTTTCAGGCTTAATGAAGTTGTGACTTTTAATATAAAACCAAATAAAAATATCTGTTAGAAATATTAAAAGAGATATTTTTTCCTGGAATAATAAGCAGTTTAGTAAAATAAGCCATAAGTGTGTTAAATAAATTTCAGGTGAAATAAAGGTGTTACTTTTATTAAAAAACCAAATAAAAATATCTGTTAGAAATATTAAAAGAGATATTTTTTTCTGGAATAATTTGCAGTTTAGTAAAATAAACCATAAGTGTGTTAAATTAATTCCAGGTGAAATAAAGGTGTTACTTTTATTATAAAACCAAATAAAATTATCTGTCAGAAATATTAAGAGATATTTTTTCCTGGAATAATAAGCAGTTTAGTAAAATAAGCCATAAGTGTGTTAAATAAATTTCAGGTGAAATAAAGGTGTTACTTTTATTATAAAACCAAATAAAAATATCTGTCAGAAATATTAAAAGAGATATTTTTTCCTGGAATAATTTGCAGTTTAGTAAAATAAACCATAAGTGTGTTAAATAAATTTCAGGTGAAATAAAGGTGTTACTTTTATTAAAAAACCAAATAAAAATATCTGTTAGAAATATCAAACGAGATTTTTTTTTTTTGAATAATTAGCAGTTTAGTAAAATAAGCCATAAGTGTGTTAAATTAATTTCAGGTGAAATAAAGGTTTTACTTTTATTATAAAACCAAATAAAACTATCCGTTACAAATATTTAAAAATATATTTTTTCCTGGAATAATAAATAAGTGTGTTAAATTAATTCCAGGTAAAATAAAAGTGTTACTTTTATTATAAAACCAAATAAAAATATCTGTCAGAAATATTAAAAGAGAATTAAATAAGCCACTACTGTGCAAAATTAGTTCCAAGCTAAATGAAGTTGTTACTTTTATTATAAAACCAAATAAAAGTATTTGTTAGAAATATTAAAACATAATTTTTCCTGGAATTATTAAATAACTTCGCAGCATGCTTCTTGAGACAGTAACTAAAAAACTAAAAGTAATTATTTTTTACATTTTTTAATTTTCTTATTATAAAGTAGGCTTTAATAACTGTAGATAGCTAATTTCTTGGAAATTAAAAAATATATATTTTAAATTTACCAAGATATAAAAGTTCCGTCTACCACCATCTTTATTTTTCCTTCCGAGATATTATACTCGTCTTTAATTTTAAAATATGATTTATAAAGATTTAATTTTGCCACCTCGCTTCTTCGGTAGTGTTTTCTAGCTGTGCCTTAGGGACTTTCTAAAACGTAATTTAGATGAAAACTTAAAAGCGCTATTTTTCCTTTATTATTAAAGAAGATATAACGTTTTTTTCTTATTAGGCAAATGGCTTTTTTATTTCGAGTTAGTGTCCAGTCAGCAGTCTTATAAAGGAAATAGGTAAATTGTCTTTGAGATGCAAAGAAAACGTAGTTTGCAGAAAATTATTTTTGTATTCTAGGTGAATTTAAAAGATAAAAGAATGTTTTAATATTTGGTTGCTTTATATGGCGTATTCACTGACGCGTAGCATGTTTTGCCTTTATGATCACGAATTTTACATGGAAAATATCACGAAAATTTGTGTCTGTTCATTAGATCAGTAAAGTTAAGCACCGTCGGGCGTGGCTAGTCCGACAAGTAACCATAGGCGAAAAAAGCAGTGCAGTGCTCGGCCTAGGACGATTGCGGTCCAAATCATCAGATAGGTAAAAATAATACCCTAATTGCGGCCCAAAAATTAGGGTAAGCCTGAAATAAATTGACCCAAACAGCATGAAATTATTGCGGCCCGTAATAAATACCATATTGAAAATTATTAAAATTTTGTTAAAAACTTCTACGTAGGGATAATTTAGACAAATTTAAAAGCCCTCAGTTCTGGTCGGTCATGGTTAGTTAAAGTGGCTTTTTATTTTCCCCCATTATATTTTAGACGTGATAAATCACTAAAAACAGGAACAGTAAACTTTTTCGTTTAGGCCACAATTCTGTCATGGCTTAATCAAATTAAATTTATTCCAAGAATTTTTGGGCCGCAATTCTGCATACATAAACTGGAAAAAAGTTTATAACTGCCTATTTGGGCCGCAATTCGGCTATGTCCGCAGTGCTACTATGTGTAGTTCGGGTTTCACGTACTGTAAATTGGATAACATTACCCAAAACGTTAATAAAGGGAAATTCAAAAGTAGTAGTTACTGGTATAATGTCCATGATGGCACTACCGCGTTGTCTAGAAGGTGCCGTTTAACATAATATTTGCATGTTTTGGTACTTGAAAATCGTTGAAAAATCTCGGAGAAATTGTCTGTTTTTTTAATGTCCCTGTGATGTGCTTCTACTGGTAAGGTTCTAATGGTCAAAGGCAAGTAGAAGCTGTCTTGAAATGTACGAGAGTGTTCTTGCAATTAAGTCATAGGGCAAATTTTTGAATGGGTGAGGGCTTAATAGCGAAAAAATCGCCTGTTATTACGAAACTAAACCGTCTGTGTGAAAGTTTTGACCCACATATAGAAAATACGTGCTTTGGATGCTATAAAGCTTTTCCAGAAAAACGAACGCTAAGGCGCGAAATAATCGTGTTTTCATCTCCGCCCCTAGCATTATAATGATACGTAAGTGATGTTGGTGTTGTATAGTAATTCCTTACTTCTTGCCACTAGTGAAAGCATTGCCAACGCCGACCAATAACAAAAATTTTGTGAGACGTTGAGGTTAATAAGCAGTTATATCTGCTTCCTTCATCGCATTTTACTAACTATAATGTGGATATGCCTGTAAAAAGAAATTTAGCACTTTTTGTTAGTGTTTTGATGATTGCCGATGATCTTTAGAGTCAGACGTGGGTCACCCATTAAATGTGCCAGCAATTTTCACCCCTCAGCATCAGTTATTTAAAGAAAAAAATGGGAACAAAATTTCTTAAAGGATCGTCGCAAGCATCCTACCCTACTACGAGCGCCTAGGTGGATTCATGTCTGATTACATCTTAAAATGGTCCGTCAAAATCATTTTTATCTATTTTCTATTTCTCTAAATGACACACCTGCCTCACATCACTAAGCTGACAAATATCGCCAAGTCTTCGCACTGGAGGCATATAGTTGAAATAAAGCAATTTAAAATAAACTCCTTGAATGCTAGACCACCAATATGTTCGTGAAAGAGTAACTGCAAAATTCGCCAAATTTTTGTTATAGCGACCAGGGAAAAAAATAAAAATACCTTTCGGTTATCAATTTACTCTTTATTAAAATCGAAGGTTAACATTATCCGAAAAACTAAATAAATTACAGTATATTAAACAGAATAATTATCCTATTTTTATCATCATATTAAAGAAAAATTAAGTACTTTTGTGATAAATAACGATTTATAAGGGTTAAACATTTTTTTTCATATTTTGGGGGTGGTTCACCCCTTTGGATGGGTAGGATTTAACCAAAATCTATTAAAATGACTAGGATGAGTTATCATGTCTTTTATGGAAAAAAAAAATAAATACAAGTAGTTTTTCTTCTTATTTCTACGAGTTTTCATTACCTTTTCTTGATAGAGGGTGACTTTACGTTTTGTAGGGTTTTTTTCTTATCAAAACTAACAAAAAATAGTTTTTTAAATAGTTTTTATGACTTGAATATTATTTTTTTTCAGGATTTTTTTAAATGTGTGACTTTTTTTAAATTTTAAAAATGATTCCACTTTTTAAAAGGGGCTTAATAGTGTATTTTTAACCCTCATAAATCCTCATTTATCACGAAAGTACTTAAGTTTGCTTAACTAAGATATATATATATATATATATATATATATATATATATATATATATATATATATATATATATATATATATATTCCTTTTATTTTCGGAATAGGTTAATAAATTAAATGGTAGAAGTTTAATTCAACGTTTTCCACATTATTTATTGTGCTTTTTCAAGCGTAAATATCTAAAAAAATTTAATTAAAGTTAAAACAAAACATAACACAATATTTTTACAGTTTTAAAAGAATAATTTTAAAAATTAAACAAATAACAATTTTAAAATTAACATTTTAAAAGTTCTAATTTAACACAAAATCAGGTACATAATTAAATTAATTTAAACGGGAGTTGTAATTACTAAAAGAATTTTGAATCTATGTCTTTTAGTAATTACAATGTATCACCCAAGGTAGGCATCCTGCTTAAATTAATTTACTTATTTACCTGATTTTGTGTTAAATTAGGACTTTTTAAATGTTGATTTGTTTAATTTTTAACATTAATCTTTTAAAACTGTAAAAATATTTGGATTTTGTTTTGCTTATTATATTTTAGCTTACATAAAAAAGTGTTCATACTCTTTTCGAAAATGTTTGCTAAATAGGTTTGAAATTCTTGAAAAACAAAAGATAATGATCATCTTCGTTTTAAATAAAGAGTAATTTGATACATGTATGATATTTTCAACTGTTTTCCCCTGGTCGCTATAACATGCTAAAAAAAAGCAAAAAACAGCTATTTTTGTGGTTACTCTTTTATTTGGACATCTCCAAGAACAGTCAAAAAGCCTGCAAAGTAATTTGTAAATGAGGATGAAAATTAAATATTTTTTTAATGGACTGAAAATAAATACGCTCACAAAATGTTACTGAAATAAGATTATAAATACTAAACGTTTACGTTTCTTTTTAACTTAGTAGAATTAAACGATCAGACATTTTTCTACAAAATATGAGCACAATTTGTAGTCATCTTTTTACTTCTGTAGTGTAAATTTTCCACATTTACAATTACATTGCCGATCTACTATAAAGATATTTATGGTCAATAAATGTCAACAATACCTTCGTCCATATATCATGTTTTTATTAATGGAACTAGGGAACTCGTAAATTTTTAACAAGTTGATGTCGAAATCTATATTGCAGGACTTCGTTTCTTTCTATATGTTTTGTAAAAAAAAAAGCAGGTCTGTAATAAATTGATTGTTATGTAAATAGCTATCCAGCAAAAACACTTATGTAAAATAAGGGTCAAGTTCGTATCCAATAATCTCGGTGTCTTAAAGTACTGAGATCTAAAATTAGACCAAGTTCTGTCCACAACTTTGTTTATTATTTTTTTTTTTTTACTTTATTAATGAATGTTCTTTTGTCATTAATACAGATAGTTTTTTTTATTATTACAGACAGATCGATAAATAACTTGGTCTAATTTTAGAACTCAGTACTTTAAGAGGCCAGATTTCTGGATAGAAACTTGGCCCTTATATTACATAAATGTTTTTGTTGAGATCTCTTTCTTTCCTAAGTTTAATAAATAGAAAAATGGGGGGTATTCATGCTTTTTTTCTCAGTATACCTTACTCTGTAGGTAGACCCTATATTCTATGAAAGTATGTTCCGGAAAATAAGTTTAAAGGTTTCAAAAAATTAGGATAGCTTTTTGACTGAATCAAATTGAAAGGCTTTTAAGGATTTTTCTGCCGATAAAAATTGCAATTGTTAGTAACAAAAAACGAAAAAAAAAAAGCCATATCGATTTTTGATGATCACTCAAAAAACCATAAGAGATAGCGGAAATTGCAAAAAAGATCCTTGAAGAGGAGGAAATTTCCAAAAAAAAGTCCCGTTTCTCGGAACTTTATCTCCATTATTTATAATTTTAATTTCACGCTGAAAATGGGCCTCCGCGCGACATTTTTGGTTGCGCGCTCGGATTCAAAACCGAGTACATCACACTAAATAATTCTCCTTAAAGTATTAAATATTAATTGAAAATTTTTTTAAAATTATGCTGTATTCAGAACACTTCAAAGAATTTATTCCGGTTGAAAATTCAACTTAAAGGTAATTTTCAACAAGTTAGACAATTGTTAATTAACAAAATTGTTTCGAAATTTAGTCTTTATTGTATATTAAAAAAAATGTTTAAATAATTGTCGAAAATTTTTTTTATTTGTGGAGCCCTTTTTATATACATACTTAACAAGATCACGCCATAAAAGTTTAAAAAATGTTAATCCTTTGTTTCTAATAATTTTAAAATTTTGACAAAAAATCAAAAATCAGAGTAATATTGTAATAAAATAAAATTAAAGTTAAATTTTTAACGGAAATGAATTTTTAAAGTGTTTTAATTACACAATATTTTTAAAATTTTTTTTTAATTAATATTAAATACCTTAAAAATAATTATTTAGTGTGACGTACTCGGTTTTGATTCCGAGCGCGCAACCAAAAATGTCGCGCGGAAACCCATTTTCAATGTTAAATTAAAATTATAAATAATGGAGACAGAGTTCTGAAAGTCGGGACTTTCTTTTGGAAATTTCGTCCCCTTCAAGGATCTTTTTTGCAATTTCCGCTATCTCTTATGGTTTTTGAGTTATCATCAAAAATCAAAACGGCTTCTTTATTTTGGTTTTTTGTTAGTAACAATTGCAATTTTTATTGGCAGAAAAAATCCTTAAAACGCCTTTCTCAGATTTATTCCGCGTCGAATGAGCTATAGCTCATATTTTTCGAAGCCTTCTAACTATTTTTCGCAGGAATCACACTTTTCAACTAGACTACTTACCTTTAGACTAAATATAAAGTACGAAAATTGCTCATTTTAATGTAATGTACTTAGTTTGAGGTCTGATTTTGTTGTAATATAATCCTCTCGCTTGCAAGACCAAGAGCAAGACCGGGGTATGCAAGACCAAGACCAAGACCGACCTGCAAGACTCTTGCACTTTTGTCACTTTTTTTAAATTATAATATTCAATTTTTATATTCAATATACAGAGGTATTTCATACAGACATGACAAAAAATGTGTCGAGAACTGCCTAAAAAGGCGATTATTTTATGAGTAACAGGTTTTTTTAATAAAATAATAATTAAAACGATCACTTCGTTTTTTAATAAAATTATCTAAAAACGATAACTAATAGATTTAGTAACATGTTTTAAAAATAATAAGATTGTGGCTCAATGGTCCGACAAAGCTCGATATCTCCAAAACCGTTTACGACAGAAAAAAACTAAGAGTACAAAAGTTATAGAAGCTGAAAATTACTTACCTATTCCTAATGTTTTTTTTTAATTAGGTATCTAGTGATGCCACTTACTGGATCAAAAATTTTCAAAATCCAGGAAAAAATTATTTTTGAGCCACACTGTAAGAAGTGGCATCATTAGATTGCTCCTTTAAACTAAGATATAAATGTAAAAGTGATGGTTTAATAAAAAACATATTTGTCATTTTATATAGGAATACTTTTTATATAAATGGATTTTAAATTTCACTTCCGGTTTAGACGGAAAAGTCAAAACAATGCCAAAAGTATAATGATGACGTCATTTTTATCAAAACCGAAACTGATATATAAAAAACCATCTACGTCGACATTGTACCTATATAACAGTTCAAGAATTTTCAGCATAATATACAGGGAAGCGATTTTTTTAAATGAATTTTTTGCTATAATTTTTCTATTTTAGGTTAAAAGCTAAAAATAAGGAAGTTTTCTTGAGTGGTAGTGGATTTTTTGGAAAATTCTGAAATAGAAAATAATTTTACATCTTACGCCCTTTTTTTTATAATTTTTGTATATTCAGTTTTTTACATTATAAACGGTTTCGGATATATCGATCTTTGTCGCACTATCGAGCCACCTTGTATATGCAGAATGTTTATAAAGTATTTGTACAAACTTTGTACGGCAAATGTTTGACTAATTTGAACATGAAAGTTTATTTGAACTGAAAAGCTTCCTAAATACCTTTTTTAATTGAAAATCAATGTTTACATATCAGAATCATTTTCATGGAAATTTCACATCGGTTGATGATCTGAGGGCAGAAAAGTTTTTTTTGCCCTCAGAGTACTCAGTATTGTAATTTTATATGCTTCTTCAAAGAAAATTTAAATATTTCCTATCACTAAAATGAAGCGCTATAAATAAATAAAACCCTACATTTAAATATCCTTTTAACAAATAATTTAAATGTACATGTAAGGTTAAAATTGGTATATTTTAAAATTTTAAAGCAAAAAAATTTTGTCTCCATCTTTATTTTTTGTAAGTATTAAAGTATATATTTTATTTAAGATTGCTTAGTTTAAATTATTACTACCAAAAAAAAGCAAGACCAGCAAGACTCTTGCAGCAAGACCAAGACCTTTGGGCTTGCAAGACCAAGACCAAGACCAGACTTGCAAGACCAAGACCAAGACCAAGACTAGCCCGGTCTTGGTCTTGGTCTTGCTTTGCTCATCACTAATAATGATTGGACCACCAGCGAGTTAAGGGTTGAGATTACTAAACGTCAATTAATGCCGAAGTTAGTTACAATATTTTTTCGGCGATTAGTTTGTTATTAAATTATAGAAATCATATGTTTTGTTAAAATCTGTATTTTAATTTTAGCAACTTGACATGTGCTTTAAACTGGTATTCGAGTGACAAGGTTATAAATAGACTCAATGTTTTGTTTTGTGTATTTTGAATTGCCTAAACTATGACCGTTTAATAATAGAAAATCATTTATTAATAAGGGCTATTAATGCATGATTTTACATACGTAAAAACCACTTATAAATAAACGATTGCCAAAAATAGTTATTTAACGAACAAGGGTAATAATAAGGAATATTAATGATCGATACTATTTAACATGCAAGTCAGAGCGCGTTAACGGCCGAGATCAGTAATCGTCATTTAATTACAAAATTTTTCCGGCAATCCTTTTGTTAATAAAATTTGGATGTCTTAATTTCTCTTGAATTTTTTTCGAGATGTATTTTGGGTTTAGGTAACAAACCTGAAGAATGTCAGTGTTGATATTTGAATGATAAGGTTATGTTAAGTACAAAAGTCCAAACCAAAACAATATTTCCACTTCCGTTTCGAATTTCACCTAGCCCCCTCTTTCGTGGGAAACAACCGCAATGGCGCGGAAAAAGGTGTTTTTGCTTGTGAAAATCGAAGGGGAAATCGCCGCCAATTAATGGGGTCCTTCTTTTGTGTTTTTACGTTTTGTGTCGTGCAACCAATTGTCTTTCTATGGCGGAAGATCGGTTGCGCGGGTAGCGTGGGACGTCAGACTGACAGAAAGCTGGTTGTACGAAATATCAGTAGCAGTCCTTGGTTTGACCGCGATTATTTGTGCCCTTAATAAAATAAAACACTGAAAAAGTTTTAATTTGTGAAAAAATCCGAATTTCTGGGGGCTTTACATGCAGATCCTGTTCGCGTTACAAGGACAGGTCAAAGAAGAAAAATATTTCCACTCTTGTAGGTAAAAATTTTTTTTTGTTCATTTACTTTTAAATTATCGTATTTTATTTAATTTTTTATTACATACAATTTTAAGCCTCGCTCACAACGTGAAATAATGTATAGAATTAGCGGCAGTGTAGGATCAAAGCTATGTTTGTATCAAACGAAACAAACCCTTTGTATTTTTTAACTCTTAAAACTGAAATTACTGTGTTTGACATTTAAAAATACAGAAACATGTACTGAAATTTAAAAAAATAATTTTGATCAAAGTGAATGTAAATTAAGTATAAAATGAAGTATACATTTTAAAGGGCTTATGTAGGGAATCTACGGATAACCTGTTAAGGGTTCTCACTTTTGTTTTATTCAGGTCATCAAAGAGAAAATCACAGGAGATAAATTAAAGGTTAAGAGCTTTGCTTGTGAAAAGATGTTTGTTAATACAAAAATTATGTTTATTCGTATTATAAACATAATACCTATAATGTTTTATAAAATAAAATTAAGATATAAAACCAGATTAAGCTTATTTAAAAAAAAAACAATTAAAAAGAGGAAACAAACAATTTAAAAGAGGAAACATTATTACCAATTCCTTCCGATTTTGAATAAAACTAGATATAATAATAAAAAAAAACTAATAAGGCCCTTGTCCCATCAAATACCGCTTCCCGTGAGATCAGCGAAGTTAAGGAACGCCAGGCACGGTCAGTAACTGAATGGGTTACCGCCAGTAAACACCGTGTGTAGTTCGGAATCCACGTAAAACTGTAGAGCCCGTCTGAATGACATTATCCAGGTGTTAATGGGAGGTAGTTCATAGGTACTAGTTAATTGTTTAACGTCCGTTGTCGCACTGTCTAACAAATGCCGTAAAAATACAACAGGTGCATGTTTCGGTACTTGGACAACGTTGACGGTTGACGGTTTCAGAAAGTCTGGGCGTGGTCCTACTATCTTACTTTAAATGAGTCCCCTATTTTTTATTTCAGATTTGCATTCTCTTTAAAATTCTAAACATATTTTATGTAGCATACCCTATGTCTGACTTTAATTGTCTCATCGCAAAATGCAAATAACTATAAGCCTTATCATTATCATTATCATGCTATATCGCTATGTTTATTCGTTTTATCAATTAGCCATGAAGTTTGACATACACGTCAAATGGCTTTCTTTTATACTAACATTGGTTTTAATTATTTGGCAAAATATTATTTAACTATGAGTTATTCTGAACAAGAAAGAAAAGACATTTATAAATATTATATTAAGAATAATTATAATGAAAAAATGGTTCAAAGAGAATATAAACACGTGTTTGGCTGCGAAAGAGTTGTAACTAAATTAGTTAGTAACTAAATTTGGACTAAATGTATTCAATTGACAGATATGTCAAATTTCATGACTAATTGATGAAATCAACAAACGTAGGGATATCGCGTGATAATGATAAAGCTTACGATTTTTGGCATTTTGTGATATAACTATTAAAATCAAACATAGGATATGCTGCATCAAAAATGTCTAGAATTTCAAGGAGAATGCAAATATAAAAGAGGAATTATTTGAAATAAGATAGTGGGAATACGTCCACACTTTCTGAAACACCCTGTACAAGTATAGGGAAGTTTTTAAGAGTAAAATATTTGAAAACAATAAACTTTTATACTGATCTCATTTTTCCCAAACGTCAAATAAAAAGATAAATAGGGGGGATTACATTTATAACCGGACACCCTGTACATAATATTACCTAATACTCACAATTAGATAGATCGTCTCCGGTTTAAGGTCCACAATCGGTAATAGACCAGAAAACGAAGCTGAAATAAGTGCAAAACCTGGCAATTTTTTCAAAATGCATAGATTTGCATGAAAACATGGAATTAAGCTTAACTTACCCTCTTCTTTAAAATCTATATTATGCCGATGGGCGCTCTTTATTTTTTAGGGGGTGAAAACTACCCTTTACTGCTAAAACCTATAAAACTATACATAAAAAGTTCTTAAGTAGAGTAAAATTTGACTCGAATAAGTTGAAAAACTAGTATTTTGTTTCTTTAAACCATTATTTGAAATATTTCAGCCCTTAAAAATCAACCCTTAATATTATTAAGAAAAATTATTTACCCTAAAAAAATTATATATTATCACAGTGTTTTGCATGAAAATTTGGGATTAAGCTTAACTTACCCTCCTCTTCAAAATCTTTATGCTGAAGGTCGCTTTTTATTTTTTAAGGGTGAAAACTACCCCTTATTGCAAAAACCTTCAAAACTTTCGTATTAAAGCTTAAGTCACATAAAATTAGGTTCATATAAATTAAAAAATAGGTATTTAACTCTTTGAAACATTAGTAAATATATTTCAACCCTTGAAAATCAACCCTTAATATGATGTACTAAAAAAAAAAAATGATCCTAGAAAAATTAACTTATGGTCACAGAGATGTAATTGAAAAATGTGACTACTCAAAAGTATTACTAATTTAATTTTGTAATTTTTTAATCCTCAAAAACCCACCCCTTACAATCTTACAAGGCAAAAAAAAGTACAAAACCGCGGATTTAAAAAAAAAAATCATCAAATCGTTTTTAGAATGCTCCAAAAAATTAGTTTTTTAAGCATAACTCCTTCAGTTTTTGTAATAAAAAGTCCTTTTAAAAACCATTTTGTTGGTTTTTTCGAGAGCTATAAGATCGTATATATTAAAACTGTTTAAGACCCTTACTTTTTTAAAGGGGTGAGTTTAAAGAGCTAAAACAAGGTAGTGCTCGTCTATACACACACGTTTTAAACGTTTATATCTCACTTAATTTCCGTCATGCAGTAAATTAAAAAAACAAAATATTTGTAATTTGAAAAGCTACAATTTGACACCTTAGTAATTTTAATGTATATCTCTTAGTTTTCGAGTTATTTTTAAGAAAAGGTCATTTTTTATCAAAATTCTAAAGTTTGATTTTCACTTGCAGCTCATTTTTTTTTAAATTAAGCAATTTGAAGCGGTTAAAATTTTAAAATGCATTAATAATACAGAGATAAAGAGAATTAAAAAAAGGGCTACGACTTGTTTTAATTAGGGTGGTAATTATGGAGTTGTTTTCGAAGATTTTTGCACTCAAAAAGTTTTGGTCTAACCTTATTTTAACCATAACTCACTCAACTTTTATAAAACATCCCTTTAAAAAAAAAAGAAAGGTCTTTGCAAATGCTTTAAATAGTTATAATTAGTTTTCCTCGAAAAATACGTAGATTTTGCGTTATTTGCCTTTAAAACTTGTGTTTGATAAATAACAGCAAACCTTTAACAAACCACAACTTGCTTTGTATTGGTCCCACAATAATAAGAAAAAACATCCTATTCGTTTTTTTTTTAAAGCTACAGTTTTGTTATTTACAGTTTTTTTGATAAAATGTATACTTATTAAAATATTTGCAAAAAACGATTAAAAACGTTGATTGTATCGACGAAAAACGCCGACTTTCGATCACGAATAACTCGAAAAGTATGCATTTTATAAAAAAATGCATAAAACATTTTTACTTAGAAATCATTTTTCTATCAATTTCTGTGGTCAAAATATTTTAAAAAATTTCCACCCCCTAGATGGCTTGACAACCACTCCCAAGGTAAAAGCGCCCTTCGGCATGATATAGATATTGATCCTGGACTATTCCCTACCAACTGTCAAAATTTGAAGTCATTCTATGAATTTTGAAAAAAATTGCAAGGCAAAATGGTTCGTCTCCTGGACTAGAAGTGTACTTTTCTTAAATGATAGGTTGTTATTTTACCATCATCTACGCGTTGTGGTACGAGCTTCTGTTAGACTAGCTTTAAATAAACCTCTATTCCCTATTCTAATTTACTATGTCCTATTAATTTTATTACAAAGCACGCGTTCAGAAAAGAATTTTCTCAAATTATTTTTTACAGCTGAACAACTCGCAAAACAATAGAAAATGGTGTAATGAAATTTTATTTTCGTCCTTGTGTGTAAAAAATAAAAGCAAGAAATTTAAAAGCATAGTAATCCTTCTTTGCAGACGGTTGAAATGTAAGTAAATAAAATTCTCAGAATACTTTAAAATTATTTAAGCCCTTTGAATTGTTATTGAACAATCGTAGTTATTTAAGCCCGAGAAAACAAATTTTATGAATACACAACTGAGAAAAAACATGTAATCCAAAACATCTGTTTATTTATAGAAATATTCTGCGGTTGGTTGTCTTTTATATCGGGTAATAGAAGAAATTCAGAGTTGTATGAAAAGTATGTCAACTTTCGATGTCGGGCGGTTCAGGTTAGTGTGTTTTCTGCGAAAAATAGTTTGAAGGCTCCGAAAAATATGAGCGATAGCTCATTTAACGCGAAATGCAAATCTGAGAAAGGCGTTTTGAGGGATTTTTTCTAACATATTTTTTAATGTACAATGAAGACGAAATTTCGAAACAATTTTGTTATTTAACAATTGTCTAACTTGTTGAAAATATAGCTTTCAGTTAAATTTTTCAACGGAAATGAAGTGTTCTGAAAACACCATAATTTTTTTAAAATTTTCAATTAATATTTAATACCTTGAGAATAATTATTTATTTAGTGTTACGTTACAGTTTTGACTTCGCGTGCAACCAAAAATGTCATGCGGAGGCCCATTTTCAGCGTTAAATTAAAATTATAAATAATGAAGATAGAGATCCGGGAGTTTGTAAATTTCCTCCTCTTCAAGGATCGTCTTCGCAATTTCCGCTATCTCTTATGGTTTTTGAGTTATCATCAAAAATCAGTATGGCTTTTTGTCGTTATTTGTTAATAACAATTGCAATTTTTATTGGCAGAAAAAAACCCCAAAACGCCGGTCTCAGATTTGCATTCTGCGTCGAATGAGAAATCGCTCATATTTTTCGAAGCTTTCTAACTTTTTTTGCAGAAAAAACACATCTATACTAGACTATTAGGTTTTCAATCGGTTGCAAGAATTCAAGTCAAACCCTCATCTTGGGGAAAAAACTCAGTGACACGTACGTCAACATTAAGTTTATATATTGACAAAATTTACGAACGGCAGCGGCAACAGTACATCTGCTGCAACGGTAACAAAATGTCAAGTTTATAAATTTCAAGTTAGGTAATAAAAACGAGAGTAAATTAAATATAATTTATTTTTATATACCTATAAATTAAATAACAAACAAGTAAGTTGTTTTTTTTTTGAATTTGCTATTTTATTTTTTTATTTTTTTGTTGCTTTTAGAAATTAAAAAAAGCGAAATTCCCTTTAAGATAGAAAACTAGGCGGTAAAAACATATTGGATCTTAAAGTGCTTTCATGCACTTAATCGCATTAAAAGTTTTGTTTACCTTTATTTTATTTTATCTTTAAAATAGCCCACAAGAAACCGTGCAAACCAAAATTTTAGATTTTTAGCCCATTTTTCCTAGTTTTATTCCACAACATAAAAACTGGTAGGCAATGCGGTAGTGCCACCGCAGACTTTACAAAAATAACTACTACCTTTGAACTACCACCGATCAGGGCCGCCGGCAGGGGGGGTCAGGAGGTGTCCGTCGACCCCCCTGGGTTTTTAAACATTACTTAAAATAAAATATTTTTTTCTGTCTAAATCCTTAAATTTTACAATATTGCCTAGGAATTTAAATGAGTATGATTATTATTTAGGAATTAAAGTTGTGAAATAATATTTATTTTTGTTTTTAATTCAATTAATTCTAGACTAGTAAACTGACTTAAACTTTTTGACCCTCTCTCAATTTTTTTCTGGCGGTGCGGCGGCCCTCTCCATTCAGGCAAGATTCACAAATTATTATGGAATCCGAAATACACTGTTTTACAAAAACAAATATAATTACCAAAAAGAACTCAATGCGAAAACCGTGATATTATTTTACGAAATTACTTAAAACTAAGATATTTAGCATGGTTTACAAAATATGAGTGTCTAGTTGTCTAGTATGTATACTGGTCTGGATTTTAAAAAAGAAAGTATTAAATCTGTTGCCATAATAATTATGCCATTCTTGTTTTTATTTTTTAAACCTAATATACTCTAAGTTGGGTAGGTAATCAGGCCGAAATATTAAAAAAATCGTGGCTACTTTTGTATTTTTTGTATTTTACGAGAGTCTAGCCCGTTTAAGGCCCAACCTGTATAGGACCAATTTCAAAATAATTAAAATATTTGGTACTAGCTTATACTTTTTAAGAATATAAATATAAAAATATAAACGTACCATGAGATCCGCCCTGGATCTTAGCAGGACTGGAATAAGGACTAAATAGTCCCTTTATAACTAAATAAAACATGCATAAATAACAGGAAAGAACATGCGTCATTTTATAAAATAAACTGAAATAGAACACGTTGCTAACAACAAAAAAATTTAAAGTGGCTTTGCTGGGCAAACCATAAGACATTATAATATAAGTAATTTTTCAGTATTAAAGAAAGTTCGCTATTTAAGTTACAATAAATCTTTATCCAATATAAAAAACTAATTATATATTTAAAGAAATTTTGAGACCAACGCGATATGTTAGACAGTTATAGCAAAGCAAAAAACGTAGACGTAACCTGACTTAAAAGAAATCTATATTAAAGTTGAGTTGAGGATACGCTTTTCTAGGATAGGCATGTGTTCTTTTATAGGTTCGGGAATAAGAGCTCTGAAACAATCCTAAGTAAAAGTCGACAAATTTTTTCTACTTATCAGAATATTTGTAAGTTTATTATTTTTGTGCATTTAAATGAGGTAGGTACTCTTGATCGCCATATTTAACAGTTATTTTTCAGTATTTTTTTATATATTTTTAATTACTTTACGTTCATGACCAACACTTTAGTTTTGGTATTTACTTATAAAGTTAGCAATAGTGATCTTTTAGAAGACAAACGCTTTTAATTTTACACAGAAAACGGGTTCCATTAAAGCCGTGAATAAAACGTTGACTCTAATTCTCTTGTTTATTTTTTTTTAGTCTATGGTTACAAATAACCGTGGTGTTAAGCCTAGGATTTTTTAAATTTTTATAATATGTTTGAAATTAAAGTAAATTCCAAAGTAAAAATTCGGATTGAGGCCAGATAATTCCGAATGAGGATTGAACGAGGCGTTCCTTGTATTTAAAAAAAACCATAATAACCATCTTGTGATTTTTTTCTGTATAATTTAAAAAAAAAATATTAAAAAAAAAATCGTAGAATACGTCTAGGTTCTTGGCAAAGCTTTAAGTGCCAAAAATTACATTTCCATATAAATAAGAGCAGCATGGTGCAGCGTGACACACCGCAGCATAAGCAGCTGCAGCTATTATTGTAACTAATTTAAATTAAACTTCATTACTGCATAAAGCAGAGGAGAGTTTTTGAGTTGAAAAAGGTAGCTGAAACAAAGTTTACGCCATTAAACTAGAAATGTCATTAGTTGACGTTAACTTTATTTCTATGCATATGCTGACATGAGTTCCATAAAACTGAATATTTCTTGTCAAGGACTTAATGATGGGTGAATTGCAAGATGCAAAGCCAGGCAGTCGCATGTCGCCTTAAGAAAATTTTATCGGGTATAATTTAAATCGTAGGGATTTACTTAAAAAAAAACAGTAAGGGGATGTCCATTAAATACGTGAGGCGATTTTGGCGATTTTTCGACCCCTCCCCTTCCCCCTTGGTGAGATGTCGTGAGATTTGACCCGATTCCTTTCCCCTCCCCTAATCTCACGTGAGATTTTTAAAAATGCGTATTTTTAGTGTAAATATGTTAACCTGTGTTTAATTTGTTGAATTTATTAAAAAAAAAACAATTTTCTTAATTATTTTTATTGAAGACTAAATAAGAATAATATTTAAAACTACTAAGAATGTAGTCTAGAATCACACTGTAAAAATATCATTGTGTAAGATCAGCTTATTGTATTAGCTTGTGTAGGATTAGCTATATTTTAATGGAGAAACATGTTTTACTTTTGTTAACCCAGTTTTCTTGCAATTTAACACTGTTTCTCGCGGTAAAAAAAATACGTAATATCTCCCGTCACCCTCACGTGAGATTCGGCTCAAGCGTCCCCCCCCCCAAGGGCCTTTCGTAATTAATGGATGCCCCCTAATTCGCGCTAAGAATAAACATAAATATGCGCAAGAAACATTATTGCTAAAAGCACCAAAATACAGAAACACTTTTTAAAGGTATTTTTACAGTTTGACAGTTTTCTTGCGTAAAATTTTTCTGGCTGCAATTTTTCTCGCATGAAAATTTTTATAGTTTAAAATTGTGTACTATGATTTACAAACTTACTGAAATTTGTGAACAACTGATTTAATAATTTCTAAAATAGCTAAATATAAAATGGATGCAAAAATAAATATTTCAGTTGTTATTTATAAATAATTTTACCCAAGGCTTAACGCTCTTCTGAGTTAAGCTGATTGTTTACTGTTCAAATATGCTGCAACCCTAAAAACCTCTGAAAAATTAACCAAAATAGCCGGACAGCTGCAAGAAAAATAGCTCTTGCCGTATTCTTTTGTAAAAACACCTTCATAAAATGTGAACACTTGCGCTAGATGGTGCACTAGTTTTAATAGTTCCTTTACCGCATATTAGTCAAATGTTTTAGGTGGTTTATAACCTCAAAAACATATAAAATAATATTGACCTTACCTTTGGCTTGTCTTCTACGCTTGCAATCAAAATCTAATCGCCGACCTTGTAATTTTTTCCGATGGTGCTGAAACAAAAAATTCAAATTAGATATCTTAATACTAATATTTTTATTGTATCTTAACTCATAAGCTAGAACCAATATTTCCAATTAAGCTCTGATAGTATCAAAAATTACAAATAAAGCCAGATGCGTCGGAAATAAAACGAAAGATAATGTTCTAACTTTTTTTCTATTATTGTCAAAAATTCCATTCGTTTTTTATGCTACGTTTTATAGGTTTGCTTTCTCAAACTTATATAATAAAAATGCCAAATAAATTTGTATATTTAAAATAATTCACCAGTTCAACCCTTAATATCTCAACATAATAATAAAAAAACGCTTTTACTGTTGTAGTGTCAACTGAAACTTTCTATCTCTTTAAAAAAATTAAATTTATAAAAAGTTTTTGAGCCATTAAAAGCTTACGACGTTATTTAATCCGATAAGGAAAACATGAAAATCCCATTATCACGTAGAAAGATAAAAGAAGGTAAGTGGGTATTCAAAGAAAATTTTTCGTTATGAATGGCACTGTATTGCAACTAGCTTAAAACAAAAAAAGATTATTAAATTCAACTGCCGAGTGTATTACATCATCAGAATACAATAGAGTAAGTAAAAAATATATTTTTGGTTAGATCTAAGTCCTGGAAAATAATTTAAACGAACTAATTAGGAATGAAGGACTATAAAGACCTAGCCGACTCTCTGATTATTCTTTATTGAGGTGTCATCTCATAATGATATGGATGTTTATAAGATGCTTAAGTGCATTGTAAGATACATAATAAGGTTTCATTCAAAAACAATATGTGTATCGTATTTCAAACGATTATGATTTTTAACAGTTCTACCCCTAATCACTCTTTGAAGCTCTTTACTAAAAAAACTTATTCTTTTAACACCAATTTACACATGCTCTGAAAAGGAATGCCTACCAGGTCCATACCACCAATCGCTCTGTTATTAACCTCGATTTAAAGCTTATTAAAAATATCGTGATTTTTTATGTAAATAATAATAATATACTATCCTTTATTCTGGATAGTAGACTTATAACTATAAAATACTGCTTCTAGGTACAAAACGATTTTATTAGAATCACTAATTAATAAATGTATGTTTTAAAATTTTAAAAAGTCTTAGCCTGTTTTCATGATATTTTTGATAATGGTATTTTGTAAAAAAATATGTGAATTGTCTTTAATATTTTAAAATGTTAGCTTTATTAACATTAATGAGTTTTATTGCATACACGTATACGTATAACGATGTTTTGTGCAAATTTTATTCCATTTAGTTAACTAAAGGGTGATTCCAATTGAGTTTCCTATTATTAAATTCCAAATATTTTGGTACCCGTATTTTCAACGAACGTGGATTTTTTAGTCCTAAAACTTAAAAAAACCCATCATGGACTTCGCCAGAAGAGTTAAAATTCGAACAAAAATTGGGGCAAAATTTGGGTTTGACAAACTGGGTCGTAGGCCGAAAAAATCCAAGGCACATTGATTGTTTCAAATCCCAACCAGCAATTGATGCAAGGGCCTTACGTATTCCACTACACAGCGAATTTTAACAAAAGATTTGCAGTTACATCAGTACAAACTCTAAATCACACAGAAATTGAAGCTTTGAGACCATCAACAGCGCCGTATTTTGCCGAATGGATACAAAAACAAGGGGTAAATTTTTCAATGTAAATTATCTTTAGCGATTCGTAAACAAGCACAATTGTTGTATTTAGGTATTGGAAAATCCAGGAGAGATTGTTGAAACGGAAACGCATCCTCAAAAGTTACTGTTTGGTGTGCCTTTTGGTCCGGAGGCGTAATTGGCCCATTTTTTTTCCGAGAATCATGCGGATAACGCTGTTACGGTTAATGGCGTTCGTTATCGGAACATGATAACAATTTTTTTTTTTCTGAAAGCAGTTGGCAGATATGGATATCGAAGATTTCTGGGTTCAACAGGATGGTGCCGCATGCCACACAGTAGGAGAAACGATACAATTACTGAGCGGCAAGTTTCCCGATCGCACTATTTCACATACCGGTGACATTAATTGGCCGCCGCGATCGTGTGATTTAACTCCTGCAGATTTTTTCTAAAGAGTAGAGTATACAAGAATAAACCGAACATTATTGCAGAGCTGAAACCGGACATCAGATGCCAAATAGCCGGCACAGAACCTAATTTGTGCAGCAGAATAGTCAAAAATATTAACAAACGGGTTACGTCATGTCCCATAAGCCGCGGCGGTCGTTTACTTGATATCATCTTTTACACATAATTGCAATAAACTAACCTAAAAGGGCAAATAAGCATTTTTATATTTTTAAATTTAACGTGTTTTTTTATATTTTCAATGTGAAAATCCCAAAAAGAAACACCCTTTATAAAATAGTATATTATAATTATTATTGTAATACTTTTTTTTACTTATAACAAAAAATTGCGTAATTCTTTATTTTAACAATTTCTATATATCTTATACAGTTTTCGTGATACTGAGAGCAGGTTAAATTTTTCAAAATTTTTTATGCTGAAAAATTTTAAACTATTGATACGATATAGTATTTAATCGAGAGGAATTGGTGACTTTTTTCGTATATATTTATATTATAAATCGACTTAAATTATTGGGATATGTCACACAAGCTAAACGGGACGATCTCGTGTGATAAATAAATTACGAAAAATATTTTTTGAAACAGCTGAATATTTTTTAAAGAATATTAACTTATTTGATGAATTATGAACTTTAAATGTTTCAACGATCACCGCATCGCAATGGGCCCCTTGCCTTAAATTTATTTATAAAATCACGTCAAATCTCTTTCGTTGCCTATCAAAGAACCATCTCCCAATTATCTTTTCCTAAAAACAGTAAGTTTCGACCTTACGATTTAAAGTTTACGTCTGGCCCCAATATTAGTTTCTTTTTGCCTCGGTAATTTATTTTATTCAGAACAAAAGGAGAAAATTCATCTCGTTCCTTAATTCCGAATCAAGATAAATTGGTTTAATGTTAATTAAATAGGAAACATAATAAAAGTAAATTGTAATTACCACAAAAAAATAATACATTTTACAAAAATACAGGTTGGAGCTCTAAACACTGTTGATAAATGTTTAAGAAAAACACCTCGTAAGTAATCATGATAATTGATTACCTTTTTGAACTAATACCAATATATTTTTTATTTTTATAACTATAGTTACTGACTTTTTAAACCAATGCAATACGTTTTTTCTTAATGTGTTTTCATCAAACGAAAATACTATACGATTATACAGGGTGATTGGTAAGTAGAGGCGAAAAATGAAGACCCGAATTATTTTTTAAATTTTGAATCAAAAACCAAGAATACCTTTTTAGTGTCCCTAATCTTAGTTGGAGCTTTTAAACTATTATGTCATATGAAATCAACTTTGACCGTTGATAAAAGTTAGACACTTTGGTGCACATGTAACAAAAATATTATGTTATTAAAGAAGAAACTACATAGTTTACAAAACATGACCACTGCAAAGAAACGCTTAACGATTCCACATTTACGAAGTCTTTGAAATGTGTCAGAAAAAACTCGCCTAGAAGGTTGCCGTCTGTTTGGAAATCTCCGCTGATACTCGCGACAAGCAGCTAAAGCGTTGCCATCACAAAACCCATACACATAAACAATATCGCCGTATTTTTCGTAACTGAACTCCATTTTCTTGTGATTTTTCCAATACCAGATTGACAAGTGTCTAACTTTTAACAAAGGTCAAACTTGATTTCATATGACGTAATAGTTTGAAAGCGCCAACTAAGGTTAGCGACACCCACAATGTGATTTAAAATTTTCTCTTTGGAAAAATTTTATAGTGAAATGTCTTGGAAACGAAGGAAAATTTACAAAAAAAGTATTCTTGGTTTTCGATTCAGAATTAAAAAATTAATTCGGGTCTTCAATTTTTGCCTCTACTAGATTAGATTAGATTATTTGAGCGGAGATGGCAAAAATGACCTCCACCACTGCAACCTTACCAGATTTATTGTGGTTTCTCCTATCGTTCTTTAAAGTACCTTGTCCAGGCCCTTCTTCTTAACTAGACTCCAGGGTCTTGACACTGGCCACTCCATATATCTTGCCGGTTTTGGCTTTTCCTCACCAAGTCTAGTAAACCTAAGCCTACATAGTGCTTCGCAGTAGCACCACACATGTACGGCTGTTTCTTCAGCCTCCTGGCAGAACCTACACAGGCTATCCTCCACCAGGCCTATTCTTTCCAGGTGCTTGTTGAGTTTGCAATGTCCTGATAGTTGACCTATCGTTATCCTTACGACTTTACGACTGTGGCTCAGTAGGTCCGAGGTAAACTTGGCCGAGCAGGTCTTAATGAACTGCTTTGCCTGTCGTTGTCCTTGTGTTTGTACCCACCAGCTTTGAAACTCTCTGTCTACCCAGCTCTTAATAGATGCTTAAAGGAGGCCTGCCGAGATTCCACAGAATTACTCAGGGCCTATCATTTCCATGCCTGATCCTCTTTTGGCTAGGTCGTCGGCCTCTTCGTTACCTGGGTGGCCCTCGTGGCCTGGTACCCAGGCTGCCTCTACTAACCAATCACCAATTATATCTTATTGTTTAAATAAACAAATGAAAATGACACTTATCCACTGATTGAAAATCAAACGTGTTTCAATATCAACTTAGCCCCGGTCGCCTCTGTCGATCAGGCGTTGTCAATACATGCAGTTAGCCCCTTGTGACGTAGATACCATTTTGCGGAAAAGTTTTATATTTGAATTTTAAATACTTGTAATTCTGTTATAGAATTTTGTATAAAAAACATATTTGACAGAAGCGTTTTTCAGGTATAAAGGGTTATTTTTAGCCATTAAAAAAATATATGCAAGAGGCCTACTCCGATTTCATAACATGGTATGTGCTGCCTAATAAATATTCGCTTTTATCCTCGCTGTAAATCTGCGTTTTTTAATTTTTATGGTGCCTCTAATAGTTTATTGAGAATCCCCTTGCAATGCTAAGGATAAGTTCTAAGTCACAATGTGTGTATAATAATTGTACTACTTACCATTACTTCTTTTAAGTCCTTTGTTTGCAGGTGATGTAATGGTTCTAAAAAGTTCTGCTTGATATTATCATCCAAAGAATACTTGACATCTGCCATTTGCTTAAGAGCTTCTCCCATTTCAACTAAAGCATTTCCAAACATACAGTCTTCCCCTAATTTTTTTCCATACGTAAGCATGCAATCACCAAGCACTCCCTCAGGTTGGGGATAAGTGTTAGATTTAGCTTGGCCACTTAGTTTACTTATCCCTTTGACAGCGGCCATTTTCGCTCTGGCTGTGGGATTGGGTTGAAGAAATTCTTTAGTTTTTATTTGGAGGTCTTCAACTAGTTCAACGGTTACGTCTGTTTTCTAAAAAAAAAAACAATTAACTTATTTTTCATGCCATTAATATCTAAAGTTTAAAGGTAAAGAAAAATAAAAGACCGCCTTTTACACAATAAAACTTACTTAAAATTATGTTTCTATAAATTATTTTATTAATTTTACAAATACAGAGAAGAAGATCCATATTAAGAAGTAAATCCTACGTCAGTAATGCCTGTAACGAAATGTTATTTAACGTTTTTTATCTGAACAATCCAAAAAGCCTGAAAATATTTTCGTACAAAAAATAAATTGCTTTTAGCTTACACTTCTATCTCCCCTTTTCTGTCAAGTTTATTTAAGAAATTTAAACAAAATCTAATTACGAACTGTATTTAGTTTTGGTTACAATACGCTGGTTTTTGTTTATTTGTTTTTTCGACCAATTTCCGCAACTTTTTTATTTAAAGGATTTTTATGTTAGGACAGACCACGCAGGCGTAAGGTCAAAGCCAATGGACTATAAGTGTCAAAGTTAAGTAAGGGACAGTTTATTAATATGAGACCTAAATATTTGATGGTTTAAAGGGCAAAGCAAATTCGTCTGCAGGTTAATACTAATTCGATGGTAAGTATGGGAATCTCGGAAAATAGAAAAGATAAAAATTTGATTAAAAATTAAAAATATTGGGGAAATTAGCTGTCCAAGTATGTAATAAAAACTTGGATTTAAAGATGATATAATAATGTTCAAAAGTAAAAGAAAAAAAAGATTTTCCCAGGATATTTTCAAAAGTAATTAGAATATTTTCAACAGCCTTATATTGGGGCATAATTTTCAAACCTTATCTCCAAATACCCGACCTTGTGACCCTTACAGTTCCCGACATTTCCAAACCAACCCCTAAATATGCAGCACCTTGTATATAAACTTTAATTTAATTAAATTTTCAAAATCTCGCTTAGACTTAATTCGTTTAATCCTCATCCTCAAATTTACTTTGAGAAACATTTGTCATAAAGGATTATATTATGAAAAACAAGCATATATCTTGAAAATTAAATAACAAGTAAATATTTTTCATGACTACATAATATGTAGTTAAAAACTTTGACCTATAAGTAAACACGTAACTTTAAAGTTTATTCAAACTCTTTTAAATTAAAAACTATAAAATGCCAGAAAACATTTTTGTACATAATATTAATAAATTTTCCGATAAATTGCTTTTAGCTTTCAAGTTTTCAATCAAAATTTATAAAATAAATTAAGACAAGGGATAAGACAATTTTTATTAAGATGGTTAAAAATAAGTAGCTAGTTTTGTTTGTTAAACTAAATTTGGCGTCCTAACAAATTTAAAGAGTGAGCGCAAAAAATGCCTGTTTTTTGACAATTTACAGAGAGGTAAGGAAAAAACATACAAATATGTATTTTATACTAAATTTCTTGTCGCAAAAAATTAGGATGAGGATTGCTTTTCGGTTTTTTTGCAAATTTTCAAAAATTTAGGGGTTGAAAAGTCGCCAAATCTGAAGGATTGCGAAAATGGCAGTGGTATTCATCATCCCTAAGAAGGTTGTAAACCAACCCCCATGGACTATGTGGGGGTGCAATCATCCCCTAATTATATAAAATCATATGCAACTTCAAAAATTGCAAAAAACAGATTTTTTAGGATATGTCTAATAAGAAATAAATGTATATGATAATCAACCACCCTTTTCTAAGGGTGAAACCACCCTTATCAATAGGAAAAACTGAATGAAATACTAGCTTTTTTAAAAAAGTCTTACTTCGTATTTTTTTGATCCAAGTATATAAAGCAGGTTAACCTAGATTTTTCTGGTTTACTTTTAACCAAAACCACGGGGGTATTTTTATCCCCTAAAATGTAAAAAATCATATACAACTTAAAATTGTTCAAAAAAATATTTAGATTTTATGGGATATCTCAAAAATGATACATAGAACCAACGTTTAGAGTGACTTTTGATAATAAACCACTCCTAAAATTAAGGGTTAAGACCCCCGCATTATTAGGAAAATTAAATAAAATGTTAGCCTACGCAAAAAGCGTTTTGGCCTCATATTTTTCACCCCAAGTGGATAATAAAACAGGCCTTCTTAGATTTTTTGAGTTCATTTCTATCAATGCTACCTCTACAAGGGAGTAAATTCATCCCCTAAAATGTATAAAATCACACACAACTTTTAAAATATAAAAAAATATATATGTTGATGTATTAGGATATCTTAAATATGACATATATTTTTTTAATTTTAGGAGATAAATTTACCCCCTTGCAGGGGTGGTTTTGGTTAAACAGAAACTCAAAAAATCTAGGTACACCTGCTTTATATACTTGGATCAAAAAAATATGAAGCTAAGACTTTTTTAAAAAAAGCTAGCATTTCATTGAGATTTTCCTGTTGATAAGACTAGTTTCACACTTAGAAAGGGATGGTTTATTATCATTTACATTTATTTCTTATTAGACAGGTCCTGAAAAACCTTTTCTTTTTTTTGCAATTTTTGAAGTTGAATATGATTTTATATATTTCAGGGGATGATTGCACCCCAACATAGTCCATGGGGGTTGGTTTACAACCCTCTCGAAACAAAAATCGCCGTGAGAATAGTTTTTAAAACCACTGGTATTTTTGCAATTCTTCAGATTCGGCAACTTTCCAAAATGGGGATGATTTTTGAAAATTTACAAAAAACGAAAGGATGCTTATCCTATTTTTTTGCGACGAGTAATTTGGTATAAAAAACATATTTGTATGTCTTTTCCTCACCTTTCTGTGAATTGTGAAAAAGCAGGCAGTTTTTAAGCGATTTTTGCGGTCACTCTTTATAATGATATAACGTTTAATGAATTCGAAGTTGCTCTTTATTCACACATTATTTTTAAACAAAAAAAAAAGGTAAATTTTTACAACCGAAAAACATTTTGTTTTTGGTAGTTATTTATTTATGACTATTTTTAACGTATACCAAATCATTCATTAATAGCCCTTATTATTGCATGTTTTTCTTTTAATAAACAATTGTAGTATAAGCAACTAAATATACACAAAACTAAACATTAAGTCTTTTTATAACCATGTCATTCGATATTAACGATTAAACCATTTCTCAGGTTGGTTATCGAAAACCAAAATATACCCGGAAAAAAATTTAGGAAAAATTATGATTTCCAAAATTTAATAACAAATAATATTGTAACCAACTCGGGCATTAATTGGCGATTAATGATCCCAACCCTTAAATGACCTTGATCATTAAACGCCCCTATTAATACCCTTGTTAGTTAACAGCTATAATTAAAAGCAGTGGCGTATACTTGGGTGGGGGGGGGGTCCAGGAGTTAGGCGCTCCCCACTTTGTAAAACACATTAAGAAATTTTAAGCGACAATTTTAATTTTTACCTAGAGTATTTCATTAAATGTTTAAAATAAAAATTTGGGCCCCGCACTTTTTTAGTCAATATACGCCACTGATTGAAAGTACGGAACATTTTATGGTGTTTAATGTAAATTAATTTAATTTAATAAATAAATAAATTATATAATTGTTTATGAACTTCCAATTAAAAATTATAATGCGCTAATGGGTTACTGGCGAGAAAAGTTCATGGTAAATGACACATTTTTTATAAAGAACAAACTTCTATATTGCAAAATAGATTCAATGTTTTTATTTTATTTATATGTTATTTATTTAAGAATTTTTTACTTATATGCTAACTAAATACGTAAAAGAAATTCCATGTAACCGTTTCTTTATTTAAACGATTATTGATGCCCTAAAACATTATCCTACAAGAAAAAATAAATTGGTTTAAGCTTTTACTTTAATTTGCCCTTTACAACCTAACTTTATTAAATAAACCAAAAGAAAACCTAATTATTAACTTCATTAGTTTCGGACAGAAAGGGACGACAGAGCCTATTTCTTCGTTTTTCCGATAAAGTCCTATTTCGCGCTACTCAATATGAAACAGGAAAAGTTAACACGTGCGGGAAAGAATTTTTTAAGTCAGCACCGCAAAAAGAAAGTTTAAAAATAATAAAAAACTGAAAAAAAAGTTTTGGTAGTTTTATTAAATTTTATGAAAAAAAAACATCCTTAATATATTTGCTGATTCTGCAAATAACTCGTTCCACTTTAATTTTATTTTGGTTTTTTCTATAAATAATTTTCATAAAGGATGTCATTATAAAGAACAAATATTTAAAGAAATAAATCCCAAATCAGCATTTCATGAATTATGTATGAACTCAGAAACTTCTCCTCGTAAAATAAATAAAAAACAGACATACCATATGTATGACTTTTTCTTATACAAACAATTCAATATGTCTACGAACATTTTTGTACGAAAAAAACGGAATAAAAATTTACATTAAAGCCTTAATTTCCGTTTCTTAAACATGCAAAACCATTTTGTAAACTTCACCACATGTCCCAAAGCCACATTCTCACAAGTCGATTTTAGTTTGATCAACTTTAGACTTATGTCGCGGCCATCATCAAATGGACTACTGTTTTTTGGGTTGTAAGGCCGTCGTCGGTGATTTGGTCTTCTTGACGTTTCGTCAGGCAGCACGAGTGGTTGGCATCTTCAGAAGGTAAGCTTCTCGGTTGATTACTTACGTACTACTGCCAGTAGTACGCAAGTAATCAACCGGGAAGCTTTCCTTTTGAAGATGCCAACCACTTGTGCTGGCGACCAAATCACCGACGACGGCCTAACAACTCAAAAAACAGTAGTCTATATCAGAACATAAGTTTCATCAACAAAACTTGAACGATTAAAATGAAAACTTATGTTTTCACAGTTATTTTCATTAGATTTTCGTTGATTCACTAAAGTTAATCAACTAAAATTGAACCGTGAGAATGTGCCTTAAGAAACATTTCTTGAGTCTCAATGAGGCAATCATAGAAAAGATTTACTGTCTAGAAACTTGGCTTGTTGGGTAGAATTTTGCAAGTCCCAAAATTCTAATACAAGTCAAGTTTTAATAAAATCATGAGAAGTTTAAATAAATCAAATTTTTAAAGATACCCACTGCATATGGGCAGTCAAATTATAATTAATTTTTAGGGCCAGTACATAGAAGAACAAACTGCAAGCAATGGGACAGTTTTTTTTGCTATTACAGTGGTGTTTTTTCGCCAGAAAAGTAAAAAATATTCTCAGTTTACATTTTCATTCTTCCTTTGAGTTTATTAAAAAAATAGAAAGGATTTTAATAACGACCTTTATAAGTCTCATTAAGGATAAAACGGCAGTTCTTGTTGCTTCATTTTTCCGACCCTTTGGCACAATTAAATACGTGATTATAAAACTTAACATGTACCAAAAGATACGAACAATTTTAAATCGGCGCTGTCACTAATAAAAGTGAAAACGTAAAATAAAAACATTTTGTAACTTACCCTTTCCATATCCATAAAGTCCAAATCCAATTTAGTGCCCTCGGCACCTCCCATTTTTTCCGTGACATACTGAAACAAGTAAAACTCATTATCCATCTTTACTAGTTTACATAGTTTTAGAAAAAAACTATTTATTATACCCGACATTTTCGTAATGAAAATAGGTATTTTCAAAAAAACAAAACCACAAAGAGAAAAAGTTCTGCCATGAGGGGAAGGGGATGTTTTAATTTAAAAAAATACAACCATTTTATAGAGGACCGTTCCTCGTGAGGCAGTCTTTTATAATAAGATATTGCCCCTCGTAATACCGCACGTGTTTTGTTTTTGATACTGTTCTAACTATACTCGTTATTTTGTCTGAAGATAAAATGTTATGAGCCACTCAAAGTATTGTAGTTGTAAACACATACGTTTTTGGTCTGTTTAAATAGAGGGCATATAAACCTTATAACAATGACAAATTTCCGGTTCCAATTAATTTGGGTGGTATAATACTAAAAACAAGGAAAACAACAACAACCAACCGATTCCGACGTGTCTGAATAATTTCGAAAGGCTTACCACAACGGATGCCGCTTGACGTTAAACATCGTTAATTAAAGTAAGGAGTTATTTTCAATATGGCGGCACTATCTCAAGCTATTTATACGCTGCCTCTTAGCCTCAGACTGTAAGCGTATTATTAGTACAGCTACATTACATAATAATACCGTGGAAGAATAAGAATCTGGGCACCTTTCGTAGGTGAAAGAAAAAGTTTCTCGTCTAAGGAAGTACTATCAATTTAGGGAATCGTAAAATCTTAACAGCGTTTTAAGTTTTGTATATGTAAGGCAGTTACCCCCATCTTCTTTTTTTTTTCTGCCAGCTTTTCTTTTTACGATTTCTCCGAAATATATTAAATCATCGAAACAATACAATTCAAATTACCTTTTTCAAATTTCTCGCCTTAGAACTAAAGTACATATCGTAATATCTATTTTCCTTTCTAGGCCTATGGAAAAAGTATGTTGTTTGCGAATATCCACGCAACACACAGAAATTTATTTAAAATTCTCACAAACTTACGAACTGACTCCCTACCGATTAAAACAAAATCGCCCTACTGTTTATCGACTTTTAGAGTTCAAAAAATCTGTGGCAGCATCAGACGACCTTTACTTGCTTTTGAGAAACATCGTTAATCACGAAGGGTTTATGGTGTCATTAGAACCGTCTGCTTTACTTTTATTATTTTTTTTTACAACCAATAAAAAAAGATGAAAATGAAACATGTGATAAAATAAAATGATTGTTCGCACAAAAATAATGAGCACATAAATCAGTTAAAAACTTATTATTTTCAACACCTTATCCAGCATAATATGTAAATATATTTCGTTGCCAAAAACGCTACCAAGTACTCTCTCGTCTGCATTAAATATCAGGGTAGCAAGAACGTACATTTAGGTTGGGGTCTACCCGTTTTGGATCATAGACATAATACAAATAGACTACTGATGCCGTACAGCCATGTACAGTGACCCCCAAGAGTCTCTCACTCCGGCGCGCGCGCATTGCGGGGCTATGCAGTTTTCTGGTCATTCGCGACCAATGAGCGCGCGCTAGAGTCAAGGAGCATGAGTGCGGTTTGTATAGCGTTCTCTCTTACTCTGAGGGTCGATTCCACAGTAAATTACCAAATTTTCGGTTCAGGTAAAACCAAACAGACACCAGTAAAATGAATATTGTCCCTGACATGGGGAAAAGTATCAATAAATCAGTGACAGTCGGTATTTAAAAAAAAATATTAATTATTTAATCGACGAAAAAGTATCCATAATTAATGCGTTAATGCGGGAAACAGTTTTAGAGCAGTATCTGAAATGTTTTCAGTTTATTTCCCCACCAAGCCCATTCCGTCTATTACAACTATTAAACGTATTGTCAGTAAGTTCGAGTCCAAAGGTACCGTAATAAATAATTATAAAGGTTCAACTCAGGATATCGAAAATAGAGCCGCAGAAAGAGAGAACAGAGATCTTAATATTCTACTGAGTGTGGAGGAAACCAAAATGGTTAGTACGAGGGTTCTTGGGCAAGAGGTAAATAAACATCATACAACGGTATTACGCACTTTGAAAAAACACAAATATTATTCGTATAAATTCAAAAAACATCAAGAGCTGCAGGAAGAAGATGAAGAGCGAAGAATGGCATTTTGTTTTGAAATGATGTAAAGAACAAATAGCGATAGGAATTTTTAAGAAATATTTGTTTTACCCTCAACAATGAAATAAATGTTCAGAATTGCCGGTATTGGAGCCAAAAAAATGAACATCGCTTTATTCATACTCGGACACAATATCCCCAAAAAACACATGTATTCGTGGGAATTATCGGACACGGATATGATTGGACTCTTTTTTTTGGACTATAACCTGACAGCAGAAACCTATTTGGACTTATTTCAAAATCAAATGGAACCCGCCTTGAAAGAAGTTGTTTGGGAAGATTAAATGATCTGGTACCAAATGGATGGTTGCCCCACCCATAATGCTCGTATGGTTAGAGAGTACCTGGAAAATGCTTGTAACGGCAATATTATTGGTCCACGATACTGGATACTTTGGCCAGCCAGGTCACCTGATCTTTCACCGAAGGACTTCTTTCTGTGGGGTCACTTAAAAAGTGTAATTTATAAAAGTGTAAAATTTGAGAATCTAAACCAGCTACGAAATGATTTTTCGTTAAAATGTAATAAAATTTCGCAATATCAACTTAGCAACGTTAGAAATGAATTTTATGATCGGTTAGATATTGTTTAGCTGTTAATGGGGGGTTGTTTGAATATTTGATTAATTAATGTTTTTTTATAATTCTCTATTATCTTTAAAAAAGTTACTGTATTTTATTTCATTTTATTTTTCCACACCTAGTAAAATATTAAGAGTTCAGTACTCTTTTATTTCGTATGATAAAATATTTTTTTTTTTAATGATCGATAGTAATAATTGTTATTAGTTAAACTTAATTGTTACATTAAATAAAGGGTTTGATAAAAAAAATAATGTTAACGTGCCTTTTACTTTGAATTTAATGGTTGTGAGATTGATGAAACGAAAAAAAAATCCTTGTATTCGGTTGTACGTCAGATTTGATAAAGCCTTTTAACAAATTGTTTGCTGGTGGCTGGTGTCTGGTTTTACCTGAACCGAAAATTTGGTAATTTTGCATACATTTAATTAAATAATTCAAGATTCGCTTAATAAAATTTGTTGAAACTTGGCACGAGGGTTTGTCAGATTGTACTCTTCAAAAAGTTATCTTACATTTTTTCCGTAAAATGTACAGGGGAGCCAATAATTAACCTCCTTAAACTTCACATGGGATTTTTCATCTTCCGCTCGGCGACGCACCACCTGGTATATGTATTATGTCTATGTTTTGGACACAAGTTAATCTTTCTAAGTTCAACTTTGATAATAAAAATGTTTCGGATTTTAATTTTAATTGTAAATTGTTTGTTAAGAAAAAAAATCTACCCTTCTTTATAACCTGAGCTTCCCGTTAGGTTCTTTCACTGTTAACCATAAATACTAATACTATAATATACTTTAAAACTTTCACCATTAAATTATGTTTTGACAATTGTTTCGATACATAGCGTCGGAAGATAAAAAACTAACCTAACACATTTCTGAAATGTAAAATACCCATATCAGTTCCTGTTTGACCTCCGATCAGTGAAGTGCTCGCGATAAAAAAACTACATAGTTTTTTCCGGGAAGGCGGCTAAAGGTGCTGTATCAACAGCTTTTACCATCGGGGATCAAGGAGAAACTCAAGCCAATCTATGGAGTACTTCTTCTGGGGCTAAGCGCTGTGAACGAAGATTCCTATACCTGTTCCTTTCTGAGGGCCCCACGCACGAGGTATTTTCCTAATGGCGGAAGATGGTTGAGCGCTCAGCAGGGAGGGGCAGTACTGACAGAAAACGGTTATGCGTGATACCAGAAGCAGTCCTTGGTCGGAACGCCATTGTTTGTGCCCTGCATCGATAATTTTTTTTTTTTTTGCTAAGAATTGAAGTTTTGGAAAAGTTCGGAATTTCTGGGGGTTACAGAGCCCGATGATCCAGAAGTTCCACCTACGGAACGGGGAGAGCTGGCAAATTGCCTTGCAGCAGTGCCATAAACAGAGCAGTATCCAAAATACCCATATGTTTTATAGGGTTATGTTATAAATTTATTAGGAAAGAACCATTCCCATAGAATAATCATTTAATAATATAAGCAGTTTTTAAGGTTTGTTCATTTTCATATTTTTCAAAAAGCTTTATTTTAACGGTTTATATTATTGGTGAAAAAATTAAAAATCATCATTCAAGTTGTGTCGATTGTAATTTAAAATGTAATGCAAATTTTAAAAAATTATGTTCTTAAGGTTATACGGTAAGTAGTACGTCAGTCCTTTTCAAAAACTCGTTGGGTCGTAGATTAAAAGTTTTATAGCTTAGAGGTATATGTTTAGCAAATACACTATATATATATATAGTTATTCTTTTTCGGTGTCACAGGTGTTCTCTTTTGTAACCAAAGGTAAAAAACGATATTATAAAAATAACGTTTTTATGCTTTTAAGCGGACAAATTCTTTTAAAGATGTTAATATTTAATAAAGTTACGCACCTTTATGCGGAGTAGCAGTTAATAAGCTTTAATCATTAGGCAAACATGGAGCATTCGGCTCCAAAGATCTTTTATACAGCACTTAAAAAGGGTAGAGTTATTAATTAATCGTAAGAAAATGAAAAATCATTAAGCATGTATTAATGACTTGTTATAAATATTGTGAAACATTATAACGAATGAAAAATGGAAATATTTTTTAATCGCCATAATAATCTTCTGTCCCTAAAAAAAATTTCTTATTATTATATTAAATTCTAAAAATTTATTTTTTATGCCAATGGCCCAAATTGACATTTTGAATTTTCAAGAATAGGGTGGGCGAAAAAGGGCCGATCTTTACCAACCTCCTTTATGTACCAAAATGTATAACAGTTTGTATTCTAAATGGTGTTTTCTTGTTTCGTACACTCGCGTTTTGTACACTTTAGAAATTTACCTGAAATATTCTCGTTTCGTACACTAAATTTTTAACCAATTTTATGCTTCTCGTTTCGTACACCGACCATTGTGACGACCCAAATAACCAATCAAATAAATTAGTCTAGTCGAGAACTGTGTTTCCTGCGAAAAATCGTTAGAAGGCTTCGAAAAACATGAGCGATAGCTCATTCGACGCGGAATGCAAATCTGAGAAAGGCGTTTTGAATTTTTCTTTTTGCCAATAAAAATTTCAATTGTTAGTAACAAAAAACGAAATAAAAAAAGCCATTTTGATTTTTGATAATAAGTCAAAAACCTAAAGAGATAGCGGAAATTGCAAAAATGATCCTTGAAGGAGGAAATTTCCGATAAAAAAGTCCCCACTCCCGAAGTTCTATCTCCATTATTTATAAGTTTAATTTAACACTTAAAATGGGGCTCCGTGTGACATTTCTGGTTGCGCGCTCGGCGTCAAAATTGAGTATGTCCACTAAATAATTTTTTCTAGGATATTAAATATTTATTGAAAATTTTTTAAAAAATTCTCGTTAAAAATTCAACTTAAAGTTAATTTTTCAATAAGCAAGACAATTGTTAATTAACAAAATTATTTCGAACTTTCGTCTTCATTGTACATTAAAATAAAATGGTTAAGTAATTGTGGTATAAATTGTTCGCGTCGTGGAGCCCTCTTATATACATATCTAACAAGATCCCGCCATAAAAGTTAAAAAATTTAAATGCTTTGTTTATAATCACTTTATAAGTTTGACAATATTACTCTGATTTTTCATTTTTTGTCAATGTTATCAAATTATTATAAGCAAAGGATTAAAAATTTTTAAAACTTTTATGGCGTTATCTTGTTAAGTATGTATATAAGAAGGGCTTCACAAAGCGAAAAATTTAAACGGCAATTATTTAAGCTTTTTTTAGTGTACAATGAGGACGACAGTTCAAAACAATTTTGTTAATTGAAAATTGTGTAATTTGTTGAAAAACTAACTTTAAGTTAAATTTTTAATGGGTATAAATTCTTTGAAGTGTTCTGAATACACCATAATTTTTTTAAAATTTAAAATTAATCGAAATGGCTTTTTTATTTCCTTATTTAATAATAACAATTTCAATTTTTCTTGGCAGAAAAACTCCTCAAAAGGCATTTCTCAGATTTAAATTCGCGTCAGAATGAGTACGAATTATTCTTTGAAGCCTTCTGAACTATTTTTTGCTGAAAAAATTCTCGAAAGGCTTTTATTTCCTTTTGAATAATAACATTTCAATTGGTCGGTGTACGAAACCCCAAAAGGGATTTTCAAGATTTCAGTTGTCGAACGAGAATACACGCAAATTTTGAAGTTCAAACGCGAGTGTTCAAAACAAAAATTCTACTAAACTAAATTTTAAATTTGTAATTACCGTAAATTACGAACCTAAAAATTGACCTACTTTTTCAAAAAAAAGTTTCCCGAAATAAAAACTGTGTTTTCAAAATAGTAGATCTGTCACCAGATGAATCATAATTTCTGTCAACAAAATAATAGCATCACTTAAACGGTTAGTTCTTGTTAGTTCTGATTAGTTAATGTTAGTTCTGGCATTGTTATTTTATTTTGTGGTCATTAGTTGTATTTTTGGGTGATTGCACATACATTTACAAACAGTTTGGCTTTATTTTGAAAACATTACAATTTATACGATAACAAAAAAGTGAATAATTTGGTGACTGATTAAATCACGCCCATGAAAAATATAAAGGAATTACGTACTGCAATAAGTTGCAATATTCGGTGGTGTATATTTGGTAGTGATTCTATCGATCTATGTTTATAAATACAATAAAAATCGTAAATGGGTTAAAAATTGTAACTTGTTACTTACTTAACCTTTTAAAAACCTAAGTTTACACGAATAGACATGATAATGATACTTTGTTCTTTTAAAAATAAATTATTCAGAGCATCCAGGAATTACTTTACCACGTTTTGCTCTTTGTTTCTGTTTTATAGACGCAATGAAAAAGGGCAATATTTTTATGCAGTGGAGTGTACAGCCGATCAAAATGTCGTTTTTCTGTTTAACTTTCAATTTCGAATTCCCTCCCAGCGCGTATTTAATAGAAATTTGACCCTGCCCTTTTGTCGACCGATAACCAAACGGATTTGAAAAGGCTGCCAAGACTTTTCGAACTCTCAATAAGACTTTATATATTAAGGTATATTACACGGAAAAGGAAAACTTTATGAAACGTCAACTGTACAACACGAACTCACCAAACAATCATAATATTGTTTTGCACGACAGGTAACTAACATAATATAATTTTATTTTTATTATCTGTAGTAATGATAACATTATAAGAGGTGTTATAAATTAACCAGTGTTGGACTTATTACAGAAAATTCAAATTATTACATCCTTGGAGCCCTTTAGTTGTCAGTCAAACTTTTAATGATGGCCTTGTAATTGAAGATACCTTTACAATTTCTTATTGTGAAAATTCTAAATCTTTTTTTATATCTTGGGACAGTCCACGAAGGCTTAAAGCCAAAGTACAGGGTGTCCTATTTTCGACACTTTTATAGGGTATCTCCGTAATTGTTATTGCTATCAAAAAAGTAATATGGGCGTCATGTACTCTTTTTAGATCAAACCTAAAATGGTTAAATCAAAATTTGATAATTTTTGCTTTCTTAAGAGATAACGGGAGAAATAAAAAAAATGAAAATTCCAAAATGACCCTATATTTTCTTAGTTACAATAGATATAGAAAAATGCTTAATACTCTGTTTCGTTGCAAGTGATAGTAATAAAATTTTACAGAATGGTTTAAAAATCGTAAACCATAGGAGCGCTGGTATATGTATCTTTATATGTATTTAAGAGATCTATTTATCCTTAATCGCAAATACGGTAAATAATCATTAAAAGTATTCCGATTTCTTGTGTTGTGTCAACTGAAATCATACCGATTTTTTTCCTAATATTTTTATTATATACTTGTTTTTTGCATACGATTGCACGGTTTAATGTTCTGTTTTTATATTTGTTGAGAACAACACAAAATAATGTAACCAAATTTAAATTTTTATCATTCCATAACTAAAATAAATATTTGAGTAAAATATATTTTCCAGGAAGTTGTTAGGCCTAATTCCATCTGCCTTCCAAAAGACGCCCCCTAATGACGTGTAGACGGCCATTATTTGGCAGACCAATTAGGTTTGATTACTGTCTATCTGCGATAGTCCTTATTTGGAAAACTAATTAGGTTTTATTGGAAACTAGTTGCCTGTATCCTTCTAAATGTGCAATTGCGTAGTTCTAATTATTGTTACAGTGTTACAGTTACCAAAATGGCTTCTTAAACAAAACGTGCACACCTTGGCCATTGAACATTAAACGAAAAGCGTATTGTTAACGACCAAAACTGTGATTTAAGTGTAGATGATAAAGTTGTAAATGTAAAAATGTGCCTTAATGACCGGACTTGGAAAAGTCACAGGTAAATAAGAACTTCAGATAACAGATGTCACAAAGAATACATGGTACATGGTTTCTTTATAAAAAAAAAATCCCTACTGTGGATGGTATTTTTCAAGCTGTGAAATCATCCGCAAGTGCCAGAAATAAGTAGGGTAAAACTATGAAGAATTTTAAAGGGTTTGAATTTCCAATGGTAGAAGTTTCAAAGAAAATCTTACTTAATAGAAAGTAAAAAGATTGTCCGATGGAGAAGAGATTATTTGGGAAAGATAAAAAGAGCTTGTCCCGAAGGAAACACAATATTTTTTACTATTTCAATATTTTATTATTGCACTTGTAAAATAGTTTTTTAATTGTTATTACCATTTTGATAAGGTTAGTTTAAAATTATTGACGATTGCTAACCAAACATGTAATTTTGTCTTTCAGGCAAATAAATAAATAAAACTTGTTATTTTTTTATATTTATAGTCAAATTTAGGTATTAATTTTCGAATATTATGGTTAAAATATATTATGAAAAATAGTATCCTTGTTTTAAAAGTTTTTCTTAAAAACCTTTTTAACAAACACCAGCCCAAGCGTACGCTACTGTCAAGGGTTTTATACCATTGTTTTGGCCGACACTACGTTATTCTTTTATTGTTTGACCCAAAGAGTTGCCTCATATTAGACCGGGGCCGGGAGAAGTACCGGCAGCATTCTATTTGTCTATTGAATCATTATAAATTAAATTCTAAAATATTTATACCCGTACTAATACAAGAAGCTTATTAGCATAATTTTAAATATTTTTTTACTATCGCTTGCAACGATACAGAGTATAGACAAAAGTTTCTTTATAAGGATTGTTTTATAATCTGCCGTATTTAGAATAGGTATTCAGGATAAGGTAAAAAAGTTATCGGACATAACCTCATTTTTTAAAATGGAACAATATATTATTATTTTAATCTAAAAAGATAGCACATTAAATTTTCTTTTTAAAAATGTAACACACCATGGATGATACTGCTTTTCTATGCTTTTTTTAAACCTTATTACTTTAAAGCACATTAGGCTATGAAACAAAAGCTAATATCCTAGAAAATGTGAAAATGGGAACCCTGTACTAACGTTTAGTAGGTGTCTTAAGTGAAGCGAGAGGCAGCTTATTGACACGAGATTTAAAGATTTGGAGATTTGGAGGGGAAAAAAGATATCTCCAGGCGGAAGGTTTCATAGCCCCGATACTCTGGGAATAAAGGGATGCCCAAAGATGATACTTCGTGTTACTCTCTTGGAAGCCACTAAGGGAGGAAAAATGTTGGCTCACTCGTCGGAGCAGAAGTTGTAAAAATACCTATAAAAAGTGACAGGT
Organism: Listronotus oregonensis; assembly: GCA_019359885.1. Classification (NCBI taxonomy): domain Eukaryota; kingdom Metazoa; phylum Arthropoda; class Insecta; order Coleoptera; family Curculionidae; genus Listronotus; species Listronotus oregonensis. The sequence goes on along the minus strand of JAHBCN010000356.1, from coordinate 116,566 downwards.
CCGCCACTACTCCTGGGTAGGCAAGAAAAACAAACTTTCTTGTAAGAGTGGAATCATTTATAGGGCAAAACGCCCTTTTGTAAATGGAAACAATAAGGTAGGAGTTGTGGAAGACGCCATTACTCAGACATGGAAAGAATACTTCAAGCAGGGTCTGATTTGGGATACATATAGAGCATAGACGTTCTATGGCTACGGTATTATACCCGTACTTGTTCCAATTAGGATTAAGATACAACAACATTATTCTATAGTATGTCTCAAAGTATACCGTGATAGCTCTTGCCTTCATTTATGGATTATACCTGCCGACAGCAATAAAACTGCGGATCGGTAGGTATTAAAGGACAGAACATTAGGGACGGACTTTAAAAATATAAAGATTTATAATTTATTGTTTATTTAGGTAAGTATAATGTTAAAATTACATTAAGAAATTAAATATATGCCAAGTTTTCATAAATTTAAAACTGCATTATCTATACATAATTTCCTTTTTAATCTAAATATCTAATATCTGTATCAGTGATACGGAGGAAGCCGTAAGACAGTATGCCCAGCCTGTTCAGCCAAATTATCACATACATATTGTTTTTTAATTGCATATGAATTTAGGACTTCCAAAAGATGCGTTCTTTTGTAACTGAATTCAAAATAAATATCATTTTCTAACAAATATTCCTGGATTTCAGTTTTTGAACTTGATGAAGCTGGTGCTTTGTGTAGCAGACGGCTGTGGTAGCTTGCATTATCCATGACAATAACACTGTTGTTTGGAATATTTTTTAAAAGATAATTTTGGAACCAGTTTTTAAAAAGTTCTGCACTTGTATCCTCATGATAATCCAAGCTAGTATCCTTAATATTCTTTGCAGACAACAGCAAGCAGTTTGGGACAAATCCGGCTTCTGAACCAGCGTGTATTATGGTAATGCGTTTTCCTTTATTTGAAGGTGCTTTCACCTAACAGTTTTGACTGGAATCAACCCATCCTTTGGATACTGTGTCGTGTGTATCGAACCATGTTTCATCAAGGTAAATAATGGATCTGTTTTCTAACATATATCTTTTAATTTCTTGAAGGTTATTAAATCTCCAAGTGCGTAATCTGTGCGATTCCACTACTACTTGTCTTTTGTCGATTTTGCGGTATTTAAATCCCATTTTACAAAAAACTTTATGGAGGGTGACACGGCTAATATTTATATTGGTTTCGTCTTCGTCTAGCTTCTTTTTCAGTTTATCCAAGGTAGGAATAACTCCGCTTTCATAAAGACAATATATTTTCCTCCTTATTAGGTCCTAATCACTATTGTCTATACGGTGAGATTGAAAATCACTACGTTTTTTTCTTTTCTTCAATTGTTCACTAATAATAATATCCCTTATCGATGATATTGGAGTTTTTGTAGGTAGACCGGTTTCTTTTAAAGCTTCTTGTTTAATTACACCTCTACTGATTAAAGTTTCATACACATTTTTCACAACCTGTTTTGTATCTAATAACAAATAATTTCGACGCGACATAGTTATATTCTCGTAAAACAACTTTTTCGAAACGCACAGTAAAAACGGTTATTCAACACTGCCACTAAAATATTAGCCAAATATTTATATGCCTAATGGTTAATACTCAAGAAATACCTGGCCCACCCCTGCCCTTATGAACAAATGGGTTTACCCAATAACAATAGGTAATAAAATCGTTAAAACTTTATTGGGGTTATGGTCCGTCAAAAGCCATAACGATATACTTTGAGACAGACTATACAAAAGTTGACCGTTCATAAACAAGTGTGATGAGTTTGATGGGGCATTCAACTATAGGATTTTTGGTGCTCCAATCCAAAATTAGTTAAATGTCCTGTGAAAGAAATACCTATGTGCGTTACCCCGCGCTTGCCTTCTAAGACATGATTAAAAAAATGAATATTAACATGAAGGGTACTATCGTCAGCAAAACTGTGAACTGGCTTAATTGTGGAGAAGATCGCTCATTTGAAGCAGAAATAGAGTCAGTACTAGAGAGAGTACTGAGCACTAGGGTATCATAGCATCAATAGTGCCTTTACAAGACGGATATTTTTCTTATTTAATAAAACAATTTAAAAAAATAATTATAGTCCAAAAAAACATATATATTATCCTAACAAATATTACGGCAATAAAAAAAGCAGGTAGTTGCATAAAAAAAAATAAAAAATATGACACATATTTTACTAATTATAAAATAATCAATTAATCTCGTTTAAGTTTTAATAAAAATTAAGATGTTTTTTACAAAAACGTAAACAATTATTTATAAGAAGTAGAAAAATCACAAGATTATGTTAGAGAAATTGTTCGCAAATGCTGTAGGACATTTTCCGAAAGCAGATGATCTGTTTCCTGATTAAAGTGTTGTTTACAGGGAAAATTTGTGTTTCACTACATTTTAAATAAAAAATAAATACTTAAAGCCTCTCTCTTAAAATAATTTTTTTAAACTGTATCATGTTTATATTTATGTATAATTATTTTATTCACTTAGTAATAAATACATAACTTAATCATCTGCGAAACAATTAATTTTTTCTTTTTTAAAATTTGTCTTTTTTTCGCAAAACGGCATGACAAAAATGTTATTAGCTTTTGTTAGATTTTGTTACAATTCGCCCTCTAAAAATTAAAAAAAATATATAATAATAAATTTGTACTTTTTCTTTAATTAGAAATACCTGTAAGAATATATTTTAGGGTGGATAGGCGTTATTTATTGTACGAAGTTAAAAAAATAAATATTGTCACAAAAATAAATTAACAAACGCAAACTTACCTGATTGCACTTATTTATTTGCTTCTTTAACCCTGCAAAGGCCATTTCTTTGAATTATGTGTTTCTATAATTTATCTGGAACAATAAATAAAATGTTATTTTTGTAACGAATAACGAATATCATAAATAAATAAAAAGCACATACTTTTTTTGGTACTTTGAAAATTATGAACAATATACATATATCCGATCAAAAAAAATATTTACTGCCCGTGTTCTATTTAAGAAGTATGGAGTACACAGCGCATGAAGAAACAACGACTGCATTTTACCTAATCTTTCCAAAATGATAAAGCGAGGGTCAATAATTACTGAAATCTATTTTTTCAATGTTTTATCATTTAATTTCCTGTTATATTGAGACTAACGCACATTACGATTTAAAATATTGCACTCCATTTTAACCTAATCAGCATTGAATATATTTTTATATTTTAAATGTCAGAGACATAAAAAACACAAACTTTATTTTTTTTTATTAACAAGGCACAGTATTAAATAAGCAATGGCAATATAATATACAGGGTGATTTATGAGAAAATGTCAATACAAGTCTATACAAATATGGGTCCGCAAGGCCTTTGTTTCAGAGATACAGGGTGTTCACCACAGAGCTAACATGAGCTTAGAAGTAAATGGTGGAATTTTTAAAAATTATAAAACCTAGTTCTGCCGAACATAATTTAAGAACAATAATTTTATTGAAAATTAAAATACATATTGTTTAATTATACATTTTGTTTTAGTTTTTTTTTAATTTTGCTACAATAAAATCAGATGCGTTGTAATTTTTTTAAATCTAAATATATCGAAAACGGTTGCTGATATCAACTTTTAACAAGTATACCTTTTTTTGTAAAAATAAAAATACAATTATTTAATTTACTTAAAAATGTAATACAGGGCCGTATTAAAAAGTTGTGATTGTTCAAAATAGTAAAAAAATGTAGGTGGCTCCCCCTACAAGTAAGAGCCGTAATAAGATTAGATTCGAATCCGTCATACCAAAAACCCCTGGATACCAATTTTTACTTCAATATTTACATCACCATAGATTTTATTTAAAAAATAAAAAAAATTAAATAAAAATTTTAACAGCCTGTATTTCGAAAACGAAGGCCTTGTGGGCCCAAATTTGTATAGGGTTTTATGTTTATTTTTGGACCCTGACTACGTACCTGAAGTATTGACATTTCCTCATAAATCCCTTGTATAATAGAAATAAAAAATGTTAATTGCATTAATGAGGGAAGGATGCCTTTCCTTTGTGTTAAATTGCCTACGTTAAAACTCATTTGCTTCCAAAAGTCAATAACTAAATAAACACATAATTAATATGTTAAATTGCATCTTGGACCAAAACTTCAAAAAATCGTTAAAAACCTATAAATACTCTGAGAGCCTCAACAGAACCAAAATGTTGTTTTCTCTCACTAATAAAACAAAATTAAAATTACTTCAAAGGGGTTTTATCATAAGCTTTTGCAATGAAACAAAATAAGCTCAAACTTTTTAATCCAGACATACTTAACTTGCCTCAGGAAGATGAGAAAGAAACATTTCAAAAATGCCAGAACTCTGTGGAGCACCCTTCGACTTAAATTGGTAGTATAATTAAAATGTTTGCCCTTTTAACGGCAAGTTTCAGATTTTCAACGGATATCTGGAATTTAAAAGGATTCCAAAAAATATGATAAAACACTAATTTAGAAAAAGTCGTTTGAAGATTGATAAAGACCTTAGACATGATTAAAAATATTTTTCAATATTTGGATATTGATACAATTAGAAAGTATTTAATTACTAAATAAATTTAATCTATTTATGTTTACCCTTAATAAACAAATATTGTTTTTCGATATAAAGTAGTCGTCTATTTAAATACTTTTGCTAATATTTTACTATACAGAGAGGGTCCTCGTTTTTTTTTTTGGAATTTGGTTGTAAACAGAAAATATTAACAAATAATTTTTCCATTTTGCACGTTTTTTATCTTTTATTTTAAAAAAATAGATGATGCGCTCTGTGCACCAATATAGTTTTTGTATCTTTAGGATCTTTAGTATTACACTTAATGACTTAATAAGCTTATAAACTAGCATTTATTTATTTTGGTGCGTTGAGCGCATCCTGAAATTTTTTAAAACAAAAGATCAAAACACGTGTAATGGCAAAAATTTAATAAAAATAGCAAGTTTAAAGGTTTTTTTTTTCGTACTTGCCATTCTGATTTTTTTTTACCAATTTATTGTAGATGAAAATAAAGATACTTGGACCTATTATAAATATAATAAATTGGCCCAAATTAAAGCATTGCATATTCACAAATATGATGGGCGAAAACAGGCCGAATTTTACTACGTTTAATCATTTAAAATATGTAATAAAAAAAAATTCAAAATGATTTTGGAATATTTCATAATTTTTTTGGAGCCTTTTAAATAACTAGTTAAGCAACTGGATCTACAGCTGTACAGGGTACTCCAACGAGGACTAACCAGGGCCATATTTGTGGTTTTCTTTAGAGATAAACGGATAGTTGTTTGACCGGATACCGGATATTCGGCGAGCAGCAAGGCCGGATATCCGGCCGTCGCGATCGGGTGAATTCGGGCTGCTTTCGCTTAAAACTTGATTATATTATAATAAAACAATGAATTTTTTAGGTTTTTGGAAGGTTTTGGTAACCTTTTGATCTTTAAATAATAGCCGTTATAACATAGGTCAATTATTTTTTGTTATTTACGTTACTTTTTTAATATCCGGTGTGCGGCCGGATAGGCCGGATACCGGATAGTTACCGGATATCCGTTTCATCTCTTGTTTTCTTCGTATGTAAAAAGAAAATGTGAAATAGCCATTTTTTATATTTTTTTCCGTAAAATCTTAAAAAATACCTTAAAAATGAGTTGAATTAAAACTAAAGAGATATGACATAAAATTAACATTTAAAAAAAACCCTATTTATTGGTTCGTTTTTTAAATGTTTCGTTCTTTTTGATACGTTTCCATCAAAAGGATTATTTTATAATTTTTAGTAACAACATAATTAATTTAATTGTTTTTTACTAGACTTTGACAAAATATTACCTTTTTGTGTTTTGGTATTTCAGGTATATAATGTAACCATTTTCTATTTTTTTACTAAATTGCAAATTTCTTAAATAAATTAAATTATTTTTGTTGTCAGTAAAAATTAATACTAAATCGCTTTTACTAAAACGTATCTAAAAAAATTAGACGCTTTCATAAACGAACCAAGAAAGATTCGATTAGGAAAATGTTAATTTATGTCATATCCTTTTGTTTCAACTAAAATTAGGTTCTTAAGCATTTTTTTAGATTCAATGAAAAAAAAAATACACAGAAGGACTCCTACGCATTTTTTTTAATACAAGAAAAGCCACAAATACCACCCTGTTCAGTCCTGGTTGGATGGCCCTGTATATATAAGTGTGTATTTAGTACGTGCAATAAAAAACTTTTTTTAATCAAAAGTTGTCTAATATTCCTTTAAAAATATATAATTATTTATATTAAGATCAAGACAACACTATTTGATTAAAATTTTTTTGAACCAAGACACAAGTAACCCTTTATTAATAATTAAATTAATTTAATTCAAGCGATATTTAGACTTATATGATTTATTTGAACCTCACATTGATAGCCACATATTTTTATGGTTCTAAAATTTTTAGATAAACAGGACTATTCAAGTTTAAAAAGGATATATCTAGCTACCGTAACTGAGTTTTAAAACAAAATTTACTATTTTTTGTTTAATTTTAATTATATGAAACTTTATGTTCTAAGAAAACGACGGTTACAGTGAAGTGTGATGATATTGATTTTCAAAATGTATTAGAAAATATTAGAAAATTTGCAATTACAATAGTATAAAATTATTTAACCAATTTAATATTCTTCTTTTATATTGCCTTATACCATTTTGTCTAGTTTTGAGAAAATGGTAATGTAAAGACAGATTATTTATAACTAGTGGAAATAAAATAATCTTCTAATAACATTTAGTAGTTTAAGAAGAAAAATTTTGTATAACACATTAAATAAAACTAAATGAAAATAAAAAGCCCAAAGGTGCGATTATAGATTTAAGACAGAAAAAGCTTTTTATAACACATTAAATATATAACAAAATGAAAATTAAAGCCGGTGGGATTAAAAACATGTAAATTTTAACAAAGTTTAACTTTACAAACAAAATTACACCGTTAAAGTTAAAATGTGGCACTAAAATATTCGCTCGGAAACAACTTTAACAAAATAAAATGAATATCCTATTTAGATTTTCTCTAGCAATTTATTTTTGTATAAGCTTGTATTGTTGTCAAATAAGATTTTTTTAAATGTATTAAATATGACCGACTTTTAAAATAATATTTTTTATAATTAAAATATATATATATTATATATATATATATATATATATATATATATATATATATATATATATATATATATATATATATATATATATATATATATATATATATATATATATATATATTTCTTTTTTTTTTTAATTTAAAAATGTATTCTAGCCCAATCTTATTTTCAGAAAAAAAGGTAAAATAAATGGTTAGTGTAGACAAGGTAGACATTGTTTACAAAATAAACAATATTTTGTATATTAAGAATTTACTGAATTAAAAATTTGGGCCAAAAATATTTTAAAAAAAACTTAACAAACCATGCATACACTGCCTAAATTCTCCTCATTAAACAAATTTTAAATCTGCCTACCCAGACATTGGCTTGCGCGATTTTTTTACGACCCCGTTTAGTGGTCAGCAGCGACGTTGCGAAATCGGAAAAATAACAGTTAAATTAGACAAGATGCAGTCGGACAGGTTATTGTTTTAATATGCGTTGCGCAGTTTGCCATAATATGCGTCGCATGGTTTACCAGCAATACTTGCTTGGTATAATATTAACATGGGTAATAATTTTTTTAAATTTTCTACCGAACATTATCTTTACGCAAGTGGTTATGAACGTATCTATTCCAAATCAGGCACTATTTTGAATTCTGTTTATGTGTCTCGGGAATGGCTTCTTTTACATACTAACTTAAATATATCCGTAGCTGAAATTTTTGGTAGTAATATTTATCCTATATGGTTAAATAACAAACTAGGGGCGTTTATTTTTTTATATCCATTACCTTGTTTGTTACTAAACCACCGCTGTGTTCACACCTTGTTGTCGTGGTTGGGCCCAGTAGGATCTTTTGGAACATGCGCTAGAGTTGCTGGTTATCGGCAACTCTTTTGGCTAGCGTATGGAACGGGCTCCGAAGCTAAGACGAACACAACGCTTAACTCAAGGTGTTAGCATACCGTGCTGATGAGTGAATGACATCCTGTGCCTTAAACAGGTGTCTCCAACGGTGCCTCTAAGATACAGGGCGACCTCTCAGAGTATCTAGCCTTACTGCGGTAATGCAGGGCTCTACTGTGGTGGACTATTACTTCCCTAGCTCCAAACAGAAAGAGGACAGAACCGCTTTCATAGGAAAAAAGTGACAAAGGTGCGCTGACCGAAACGGATAAATCCATTTCGAGAGGTGCCCCCCTAGGTCACAAGCAGACCAAGGTGGGCCGACCGAAACGGGTGAATCCGTTTCGAAAGGTGCCCCTGCGCCGGCGCTGTTTCACTGGGAAGGGCTAATCCATGCCGAACAAACAGGTGCTTAGAAAGTGATCCCTGAATCCAAACAGAAGGCGGACAGAACCGCCTTTATAGGGAAAAGGGTTCCCTGGCTTTAAACAGAAAGGGGATAGGACCGTTTTCATAGGGTAAAGCCGGAGATGCGGCTTCAGAAAGAACATCTGGTTCCTGTCACAAGGACCTGGTAGCTACCCACGTCACTAGACCGGGAGAGGATGGCATGACTAATCTAATCGTCTGCTCGTCATACTCTCCAGGAGACAGGGACATTAGAACACATATTGTGCTCGTGTCCGGTAGCGACACGAGTAAGAGGAGATGTAAGAACTCTCTCCCAATCTGATATCGGATTCATTAGAAGTCTGATCCTATTGGGAGAAATATAAAAATGTGTGAGCCACAATAGACCGAGCGGTCGCAGTGGAGGGCGTAAAAAGTCCACTCACTTTAAACCTAAACCTACCCTGTATAAGTGCAGTTTTAAAGAAAGAGTTTTCTTGTATAATATTTTCATTATTCATGTCCATATATAATAATAAAAAGTGCAATTATACACCTAAAATACACTTTAATAAATATTAAATTGTTCTCTATATTGCACTGTAAAGTTGAATTAGGCTAGTATCATATGACACGATGGTTTAACAGTATCTTAATAGTCAAAATATCCCTAATATAAAAGATGTACTATAAATATAACAATAAAGCTTTGCTGGTTGTTATTATGTTTACCAGCACAGGTTTGGCTTCAACCGAAAGTTCTAAATTACCTATAAACTTTATTTCTTTTTTACAGTTAATATAGTTCTTTCTAAACAAAAATAATTTGGCTATTATCCACGCACTAAAATTTAATAATTTAATGTTTTTTAACCAATAACAATTAAAACGTTGGTAACATTGCCACAAAAAAACATAAAATAACGGCCCTCCAATTGTTAGGAGTATTACTAATTTTTAAGAAATTGGCATCAGCTTTTGCGTCGCTGTTGCCGTCCTTCAAATCTTTTTTTTTTACAATTTTATATTTGTATTCAAAATATAATAATATTTATAATAATGTGTTATTTAGATTAATTATTATTAATAAAAAAATTGATGAAATAAAATTATATTCTTTTAAATCCCATTTTTAAGTGCAACTGTAAATTTTAATCAAATGTATTAACTAAAAGCTTTTACCACAAATTGTTTCAAATTTATCGCTTGGCTTTTAACTTTATTAAAAGGATTTTTTCTAAAAAATCCACAAAAAATTCTATACTGTAAAAGTTTAACATTTATTTTATTACTTACTCCATAAAGCCTAGTTAAAAAACCCGCAAATGTTTTATATATTTGGGAAAAATACAGTTTTATGTGTCATTGTTAATCTCGGTATTCATTTATTTTGTTCGCTCGCCAAATGATATTTTGGCGAAACATCTGCAATTAGATGTACATATCAGTTCGCACCAACTTACATTTTATGTTAAGTATTAAGTAAGAAGGACTTTAAAGCAACATCTTTCGCTGTCAAAAAAAAAACTCTTTGCCAGGAGAGCCACAGATTTCAGAGATCTATATATTATTTCCTGTCACAACAAATATTGACGATAACGTAAAAATTACATAAATTACGTCAAATGACCAATGGTCGTCAATAAAGTTTCCTCTTGTCTTTAAAACTTTCTTCTGAACCGACTTAAAGTGTTTTGTGGCTTCCTTTAAAATCTTAGAAGTATCAGAAGATATGTGTGATAAAGAGGTTAAACAATAAGCAAAAATTTAGGGAAAAAGTAGTAGTAAATAAAACTTAAATTAAAATTAATCTCGTAAAAAGCTTCCTCTGCACAGTAATTTATATTTAATTTGGTGGTTCTTTTATCACTTTATTTTGTTTTTACTTGTGAATGTGACTGTGGTTCAACTATTTCTAAAGATATACATTCGTTTATATTTAATTAACTACCTTAAGCAGAAAAAAACGACTGCTAAGACAAACGGACATACTAGATATTTAAAAAAATAGTAGCAAACTAATAAACAAAAAAGCTCCCATATTTACATTTTAATATCGATTTGAAAAAGAGCAATCAGCTCTTAACTAGATTTCCAACCATAATGCGGTAATTTTCTGAGAAGAAAACAAGACCAACTTACAAGAACGTGAATTAAAATCATTCACTTTAACAAGTACTCGTAAAATCTTACTACTTCATAGTAAATAAATATTAAGAAAAGTTTTATACACACAGTAAATTTAAATTAAGTATTACCTTTTTAAATGGGCTGATGCTTAGGGAACCAAAATATAGTGCATTAAGAAGTTAGGAAACCATTTAGACATTTTTTTTCTCTGACCTAGTTGTTCTACCCTTGACACACTTTATTACGCAAGAATTATTTTGTAAAAATTAAATTTAAAAGGCAATCAACATATCAGTTTTATAATAATAGGTAACGAAAATATTTTACCCTTAAATACTAATAAAATATTTTCTTTATATTGTTTAACGCTATCAGTCATTGAGAAATATTCAGGAAAACTGCTTTACGAAGCAACATTTTTCGATTCACTATTAAGGAGACTATCCTAAAACTACATGACTATCATTCATGCAAAGTTTTAAAAAAATACGTACCGGTAATGTCAGTACAATGAACGAAAAACGTGAATCTGTGACACTGAAAACGTAAAATTCGGTCGCCTACGGACTGTAATCTAAAGTCTGTGAAACAAGTATGGATATCGACTTGCTGAAATGTGAATGAAGCTGAGCGCAGCAGGTTGTGCGCACATATCGATACTAGCAACCAAAAGACAATGTTCCAATGCCAATTTTTGTCTTTTCCGTTGGGGTAGTAATACTTCGTCACCCACGTTTCTTTTTACAAATCACGTTTTTAACACTGGACATTTAATCTGCCAAGAATTATGGAGAATTACCATGAGTAAAAAAGCATATATCTGCTTCTGAAACTCTTTATTTTCACAGAGAGACCACGAAAAAATTTATTTTGTTACCAGAATGGGATAAGAATTTTATTTCTAGTTAACCAAAAACGTCTTCAATGAGTATATTTTTAACAAAATTTTATACAGGGTGGGCCATAAATTTTTGCACTTCTGAAATGTCCCGAAAAAAAAAAACGTTTAACTTTATTTGAAAAACAGTTTCTAAAAAAAAATAATAAACGGAAAAATAATGTATTAAAAATAATATCTTCCAGAGGTTCTCCTTATCGCCGCTGACATTCCTCAAATCTAGCAACTAAGAAAAACTTTTCAACATAAAAAGCGGGGTATGTTGATACCTTCTTTTCTTATGCTAAAGTACTGCCGTTGGTTTATTTACATAGAACCGACTTTCCAAAAAAAAATGGGTTGAGTTACTCTAATTTTAATATTCAGCGCAAAGAAGTTCGGGGTATCACCAAAGCATCTGAACGTTGTCTTGGCTCTTCCCGCTCCGTGGTTGCCATGTTTGCTTTTGATTAGTAGTCACACGGGTAACCTTAATTTTTTTAACTCATGATTAAATTAAATTATCACTGGGGCAATGATCAATACTGTGCAACTAATAATGTTGCTAAAACAGGCGGCGAAACAAAGACATGAATCGTTCTTTCTGTAAAAACGCTTTACGCAGAACGCGCGCTCTTCTTCCTTAATCGGATTGATTATTGCTAAATTTTCAAGAAGCGATGATTCGCGTGTGATTTGCTTTGCTTTCCTTTTCGGCCTTGTATCCCCCCAAGAACGATTTTAAATATGCAAAAATTTATGGCCCACCCTGTATTGTAATCATAATTTCAGTTTAATTCAATTCAATATATTATAGTCATAATAATACAATTAGCGTCAAAATTTAAGTAACAATCTAAAAACTAATGGACACAATATAAAATATTAAAACCTATTTTTTTTTATAAATAGGACATTTAATAAATAATAAACGTATAAAAATTTTAATAAATCAATTACTTAAAAATTATAACAATTTTAGATTTGTGGAAAATTAAAATTCAAGAACCCTTTGATGCCATAAAAAGCATTTTGTGCAACAAGTTCCCTTACCTGGGTGTAAAAAAACGTTTCGGATAATTCCCGCCAGTAAATAGGGACGCAAGTACAGCATTTTGGGCCATAATAATTTACATACATTCTTGACCTTTCCAATCTTTGATAGTCACATCTAATAGGGTTGCTTTGTCTAGTTGAATATGGATGATAGAATTCATTTACATTAAATTTATAATAATTTTCACAGAATCATGACCATCAGCTGGCTTAAAGTTCCTCTAGCATAGTCTTTATAACCAAGACCAGTAACGACCCTCACTGCTCTTCTCTGTGGTCTAAAAAGTTTTTCCGAGTGCGCCGATTAGCCGCTGATAGTAATTCTTTAAAATAATATATTTAATATGATTTTATTTCTTAAATTTAAAAAAAAAACGTTAAACGGCAGCTGTCAACAAATTCGCTTTATCTTGGCTTTTTTAATTTATGAAAATTATTTTTCTGCAAGGGACATCTAGTTATTGTTGCTGTCAGCTGAACTTTTTCAGAGAATATGTATTTTTGACTTTCACATGTGTAATACACTTCAAAAGCGCTTTTTGATAACCAAAAGGGACGTCGAACTTCGCTTTATTACATGGTAATTATAATTTTCACCAGCAGGGCATGATTATTCTCACTAAAAGTCATCCTTGCACACAAAAAAATTGTGTTCTATATTTAAAACTAAAACCACTCTTAAAGAAACTATCCTGCATCACATGTAACTATGTTTGAGGCTACATTAACAATTTCAAGAAAGGAAAAACTTACTCTTATTTTTAAGGACATTCTGGTTTTAAAGTTCGAAACAAGTTTTTTATTAAATCAAGGCAGCTGCTTTGTATCTCTTCAAGAACTAGTTATATGTAAGATAAAGAAAAAATACCATCTTTGAATTACTTTTAAACTCATAATATTTTAATTACTTTTGCAGTTGTCACAAATATAAACTTTCAGTCGAAACTGTTTAACTTTTAGCTTAACCATCATTGGCTTTACTCAATTGTATAACAAATTTACTCAATTGTAACGTTTTTTACCCAAAGACACTAAATTTAGACTTGAGATTTTGACTTAATATTAGCTATACTTGGATCTATGTCAGTAATTTTTGAAAATGCAGGAAAAACCACGAGGTGGCGCTCGCTTGGACGAGATTCAGTAACTAAGGCATTTTTCCTTTTTACAAGCTTTTATAAGGATGTTGTGCTGTTATTGATTTTAAAAAGAAAATCGAAAACTTGAAAACAGGATGAGATATAAGTGAATTTATCCCAAAATTTAATGGTTAGTACCTAGACATACTTTGTAATAGTTACGTTAACAATATAGTCCGAGAGCTGGTGAAAAATTTTAAGTAGGTTCTTGAGGTACTTTGAAAATTTGTGTAATTGTCCTTGAAGGACGCAGAGTAATTATAATTTTGTTGTACTTACAGGTAATCAAAAGGATCCAGACAAACTCTACAGCACTGAGGTGAGACGTGGAAGAAGGTTGGAAGAGACACATATAAACAATATTTTTGTGCATACACATTGCACAATCAAATTTGTAATACCATTAAGAAAATGTATGTTTAGTTTGTAAAACTGTCCGATATCATTTTTAAAGTCAAACAGATCAAGCGTAGTCTTTCTTCTCTTAATACTGACGAAATCGTCTGGGCTGGATGGCATACCAACAATCGGCTTAAAAAATGTGCTCCCGAGCTTGCACCCATCCTAACACGCCTCTTTCGAATCTCTTACGATACGGGCATTTTCCCGGAGAGGTGGAAGGCTGCACGTGTGCAACCTGTCCCCAAAACTCTCCCTTTTAACTATAGACCTATATCTCTTCTTTCTGTTGTCTGCAAAGTAATGGAAAAATTCATTTATTCCCAAATCTTAGAGTATCTGGAAAAACACAAGATCTTACATGATAGACAGTATGGATTCCGTCACAGAAGATCCAGAGCTAATCTCCTTTTCTTTGTCTCACACAACAGGAACAAGTCCCTTAAGTTTCTTGGTGAATCCCAGATGGTTGCTCTTGACATATCCAAAGCTTTCGATCAGGTCTGGCATGATGGGCTTCTTAACAAACTTCCTTCTTACGGCCTTCCACCTAAGCTTTGCGCTTGGTTGTCCAGTTTCCTTTCTAATCGACGTATATCAGTTACTGTAGATGGTCATTCTTCCAGCCTCTACCAAAATGAATGCTGGGGTGCCCCAGGGCTCAGTGCTGGCACCCACGCTGTTTCTTCTACACATTAACAATCTTCTCTCTTCCACAATTAATCCCATTCATAGTTTTGCTGACGATAGTACCCTCCACTCTGGTATTCAATTCCTTAAGCCACCATGTAATTTTGATTTGGAAAACAAGCGCAGGTCAATGCAGATATCTCTTTCACAAGACCTCAAACTTATCTTGGATTGGGGCGCCAAAAATCTTGTTCAGTTTAATGCCTCGAAAACAAAGGGCTGTTCGCTGTCGCGGAAACAGTCTGCCAATGCTCATCCGTTACATATGAGCGGCCAAGTTCTGCAGAACAAAGAGTCGTTTAATCTTGTCGGCGTTACTTTTGAGAAAAACCTCAACTGGCACAAGCACATTACATCCATAGCATCGGCAGCTTCAAAAAAGCTTGGATTACTCTTTCGAACCAGAAAGTATTTTTTTTCCAATCTGTATACCCTGTATATATCCCAAATCAGACCCTCTTTAGAATATTGTTCTCATGTCTAGGGAATGGCGTCCCCAACAACACTTAGCATTATTGACCCCATTCAAAGAGAGCCGTTCGTCTTCTTAATGATTCCACGCTCACAGAAAGGCTTTCTCTTCTTGCCCGAGCTGTAGCGGATCTGTCGCTCTTCTATATGTATTTTCACGGCTTCTGCTTAGAGGAGTTGGAAAGTATAATTCCTTCTCTGGCAGCTCCCAACAGAGCAACACGTAGTGCAACTTTTATGCATCCTTTTACAGTTCAATTAGAAAGGCCCCAAACTTCCCGCTTTCTTCGTTCCTTCATCCCTAGAGTGTCAAGACTATGGAACCTGCTTCCCGCTGAAGTTTTTCCTTCTCCTCCCAATCTCCAAATATTTAAGTCCCGCGTGAACAAACTCCCTCTCACCACACTTAAGACACCCACGGTACATTAGTACTTAGGCATCAGTCTTCGTGGACTGTCCCAAAATAATATAAAAAAATAAGAATACCTCTTATTTTAACTATCTTATTTACACAAATCATATTTGTTTACTTCAAAATCCATAATTGTTAACTGTTTTTGATTGTTTTCACCGATAATGGTAGTAAAAAAAAATATTAATAACAATATTCCCAATCAAAGTAAATATAAAAAAAAACAATAATTTGAATGGCCTCTTAACTACCTGTTAACTCATTTTGAAACAAATTGCATTTTCCATGCACTTTACATTCCAATCTTTGAATTGAAATCCCAGTATTTATTCGGAAGAGAGAAATTAACCTTTTTAGGCAAATTCAAAGCCACGTGGTATGCTATTTATTTGTAATAAAAACAAATTGATTTACAAAATACAATAATCCCAGTTTATTTTAATATTAATTAAAAATTGGATCCATACATTTAAATATACTAGGTGTCCGAAAGTTACTTGTACAAAATTTATAACAGACTCCTAAAATGTTGTATCTAAAATTGCTTTATTTTGCCGGAAGAGAGAGTCAAAAATTTTATGGAATATTGCTTTTTTCTAAAATTTTTCATATTTTACCAATTATTGTTTATTTTTAAATGATGGTTTTAAGTGGTATAAAATTTTCTATAAAAATGACAATGATTTCTTATGATTTCATATATTTTAAACGTTATGGCAAATGACAATTCAGATATTTTTAACCAGTAACTGGATGTATTTAAAATATGTTTAAACTCTTAAAAAAAATTGTTGGACAAGCCATTATGTCAAAGAATATTCAATTGCCTGCGAACATCAATTAACTGTAATAATAAAACAATAAGTAAATATTGGAAGTTTATATAAAAAAAAAAAAATAGTGAAAAGAGAATTTTTTGACTCTGTAGCTCAGCAGAGTGCTAAATATTTTTATTTTACAGCAATAAAAAATTAAGTATTTTCCATAATTCAATATCAGGTAAGAAATGGATATAAAAAAGTAGGTATTTTTTGCCTTATTTAAGCCTTGGCATCCAATACATTATTTAGTTATTTAGAGTTATAAATATATTACAAGAACTTCAATTTCCTTTCAATTGCCAGTCTTTTATTTTCAACAACTTTAACCGCGATAACCGTAAAATATTGTAATGGAAGCTCAGCAGAAAAAGACGGACAAAATTTTATATCAAAGGTATGTATATCCGCAAGCGTTTGAATGAGAAAAGCGACATATGGTTAAAGTAAATTTTTCTTGAAAAACAAAATCAAGTAACAAAAATGATGTCGATAGGTTATTTTCTTTAAATATATATTTAAATATCATACATGTATATATATATATATATATATATATATATATATATATATATATATATATATATATATATATATATATATATATATATATATATATATATATATATATATATATATATATATATATATATATATATATATATATATATATATATATATATATATATATATATATACAGGTGTGGAATAACTTGAAGTACATGGGGATCTTGGAAACCGTTGGAGATACAAAGTCGGTTAAATGGGAGAAAAGTTGCGTACCAGAGTGCCCAACAATATTCCGTTTTGAGCATATTTTAACTTCTCTTTCAAAGATATACAGAGTGAAAACAAAAATGTGCGTTTTAGAACAACTTTAATATTTCAATCATTATATGGACTAGACCCGTGAAAATTTCAGGAGAGGTAACACATCTGCGAATTTAAAAGGGTGTCAAAAAATTCTAGGCCTACTATGTTGCGTGCAGCCATAATCAACTTTCTTTTTTCTTATGGCCGCCATATTGAATTTTACATTTTTAAAATGCTTAGAACATCCCCTTTCCAACCGTGTATAACTCGTACTTATTAAATCAGTGAAAAATGCAAAAATGACAAATTATTATTTTTTCACATAGTAGGTCAGAGCATTTTTTGTTCACCGCTTTTGTAATGTTATTAAAGATGAAATTATTTTAATCTAAGAACCTAATAAATCAAAACTAAACTTAAAAATTACAATAAAACGACTTAAGCTGCAGACTAGGTAAAAAAGTAGCAAAAGAAACATCACAGAAACCAATAGTCTATTGAAGATACTGTTCAAATAAGGCACCATTTTCCCGAACGCACAGTCTGTATCGTCTTAATACTGCTTCAGAAGAGTGCCTGATCATTTCAGGGGTGATGCTGTTAACAGCTTCTACTACGCCACTCTTAGTGCGTCGACAGTTTCATGTGATGTAGCGTAAATTTTGTTTTTAAGTACCCCCAAACGAAAAGTCCATGGGTGTCATATCTGGGGACCTAGCGGGCCATCTTACGGGTCCTTGATTACCTATCCATTTATTGGGATATTCGGTATTGAGATAGTCAGGACAATCCGAGCATTGTGAGGGGGGCACCATCTTGATGAAAATACATGTTTTGGATTGTTGCAAGAGGAAGATCCATAAGTGCGTCTGCTATGTCATTTTGTAACAGATTTAAATATCTTTCGGAATTCAAATTTCCATTGTAAAAATAAGGACCAATTACGTGGGTACCAATGATTCCCATCCAAACATTAAAACCAAATTTAATTTGATGCCTCACTTCATGGGACAAATGCGGGTTCCCATCTGACCAAAAAACAGTATTTTTCCGATTAAACATTCCGCAGTTGGTAAAGCGACTTTCATCAGACCATAAAATTCTTAAAGGAAAATTTGGATTCAAGTGGCATTGTTCCAAAAACCAAAGGCAGAATTGCAGCCTTCTTGCTTGATCTCCATCTTGAAGCCCTTGACATACTCGTTCGCGGTAGGGGTGAAATTTATTCCGATTAAGAACGTCACTGGCCGTTGAGCGAGCAACGCCTGCTGTATCTTCAATTTGCCGTAATGAGATACGAGGCGTCTCGATTACACTTTGCATAACTAAATTTTCTTTTTCTTCATTTGCTGGTTTATTCCTTTTTAATTTCACAAAACTCCCATAATTAATTAGATTATTTTTCAAACGCCTAAACATACTCTTACTGGGTTGTCGCCTTTCCGGGTATTTATTCAAGTACATTTCTTCAGCCATTTCGTCGTTCCTTCGGCATAAAATAAAACATTGCAACATGTCATATCTTTCACTATTTGAAAACGCATTCATTTTAACTTTATCTACTTAGCAAACTTTTCTTGAAATAAAATATTAATACGAGACCACGTCAAATATGAATACGTCAATAATAACGAAATAGACATAAGCCTACTATGTGAAAAATGATAATTTGTCATTTTTGCATTTTTTTACTGGTTTAATAAGTACGAGTTATACACGGTTGGAAAGGGGATGTTCTAAGCATTTTAAAAATGTAAAAATTCAATATGGCGGCCATAAGAAAAACGAAAGTTGATTATGGCTGCACGCAACATAGTAGGCCTAGAATTTTTTGACACCCTTTTTAAATTCGCAGATGTGTCTTACCCTCTCCTGAAATTTTCACGGGTCTAGTCCATATAATGATTGAAATATTAAAGTTGTTCTAAAACGCACATTTTTTGTTTTCACTCTGTATATCTTTGAAGAGACCAGTTAAAAATATGCTCAAAACGGAATATTGTTGGGCACTCTGGTACGCAACTTTTCTCCCATTTAACCGACTTTGTATCTCCAACGGTTTCCAAGATCCCCATGTACTTCAAGTTATTCCGGACACCCTGTATATATATATATATATATATATATATATATATATATATATATATATTATATATATATAGAAATGTTGCAAATTATTAAAAAAAGACTAGGGGGAATGGTTAATGTTAAGGATTTTCTTTTTAACAGGACCATGCACTAATCCATCAGATACGGAAAATTTAATAATTTACCAAAAAAAAAAATCTTCCCCTTTTTTCCTGAGTTTAAAAAGTGCATATCTCAATCCTATTGAGAATTTTTGCGAGGAAATGACAAAATACGTGTATAAGCATGGATTAAAACCACGACGCCAACAAAAACAGCAACGGCGAAGTGACAAAATATTAATATTATGATTTACTTTATTTTTATTTACTTGGAAAACTAATCCTAGAAATGGCTTTATTTTAACAATTTATTTCGAAATTCTTATTCTTAAAAGACTTTAAAAAGCCCTAACCTTTACCCCATATAATAAAGTATCTTAAGGTCAAATAGTAGACACTTGACTTAAGTAACTAACGTCGATGCAATATATTTTAAGTATTTTTTAGTCACAATAGGTACACAGGATCGACCTACAAAGAATCTTACTTTAATTTAACAAAGCGAAAACTTGTACTTTGTATCGAGCTTAAAGAACCTTTTCATTTACTTTGTCTCTAAACAACACCCCTTACAATTTACAATTTTCGTTATAGCTCGACAACTTATTATAACGAACATATAGAATTCGAAAATAGCAAATAATAAAACAATTAGGCTCAAAATTCTGAACGTTCGAAGCGAACGTTTGTTCCATATTGAAACTGTCATGTTGCAAATGCAAAGTGGTAATAAAGTTACTAAAAGGATGTTTTTTTGCCTTCTAACATGTTATCTTTAATACATTAATAATATATAATATATATATATATATATATATATATATATATATATATATATATATATATATATATATATATATATATATATATATATATATATATTGTTGTTAATAAACAGTTATATTCTTTAAATACAGAAGTTATTTAATGCTTCTTAAATACTCAATAATGAAGTACAATCGTTTTTGCACTTTGTTAATCACTTTCTTTGTAAAAAATAATGGAATAAACACAACAAAACGTATTCTTTCGTAATGAAATTTTTCTGACACGACTAACGTCATTAATGCCGGCATTTATGGATTAGAACACTATTGGGAAGTATGTTTTAAGCCATCTACATTTGGTAAGTGGAAATACAGTAACAAACGCCAAAAATGACTTAATAACATAAAATTTTAAACCATTTTTGTATTAATATATATTATAAAAAATCAAATTATTATATATATATATATATATATATATATATATATATATATATATATATATATATATATATATATATATATATATATATATATATATATAAACCGAAATCTGCAAAGCGGTTTTTAGATAAGAAAATAAATAATTAAATTATTAACAGGGAACACAAAACGTAAGAAATTTTGGTACTAATCTGTCAAAACGTTACTAAGGATAACAGTAAGTTACAAGTAATATTTAATTATTATTTAAGATTATATACTGGAGGAACATTTCTGAGATTTAAATTTTAGCCTATATGGTCTTTCAGATATTTGAAACATTTTTTTTTTATCAACACTGTTGGTTTTTTTGTATCCACGAATTAGTACTTTAAATGTTACACTTTATTTTTGAGACACCTGTGTAATAGGTTTTCCTTTAAGAATCCGCTTTTTTAGGGTAGGAGTGCGTTCTCAAAAAGACAAAATTACAAGCGAAACATACAATATTTACGCAATATGATCTTTCATCATGTTGAGTATACGGGCCCTCAAAAAGTCTAAGTAAAATTTAACAGCGGTTAGCTAAAAGCCAATAACCCGAAAACCACTTGCTTTTGAGTTAAACATACTGGCTTGACTTTAAAGGTAAGTGTGCTGTTTTACTCCTTTTGTGCCTTTAAATAAGGTTTTCCTGGAGACCTTATTTGATGTTTGTCTTTTTAGATTTTTTTAATATAAACTTATTACTCTTCTAGAGTATGTAAAACTTTATGTTCAACCCCAATAATTCCAGTTAATAAATTTTCCCTACGTGAGTTATGTTTTGAGCTATTGACATTTGCAAATAAACGCTTTTTCCCACAGGAAATTCTGCCCATCTACAATATTAAACTGCTACTTAAAGTGTTCTTACAATTCTGCCCATCCGTGATGTCAAATCTGCTTTTTAATGTGTTTTTACAGTATAAAAGTTACCTTGCATACGTTTTTTTTGCTGCAATTGTTTATGCATGCCATTTTATTCAAAATATTAAGTATTTTTATAATTTGAAAATTTTCTTGAATGGCATGTTTCTTGCTGTAATTTTCCTTGTATGCAATTTTATTCAGAATTAATACGATTTGAAATTTATTGCTGAAATGTACTCTGACAATAAGGTTTTCACCTTACTAAAATTTGTAATCTGTAATTTTTAAATTCTTAAATATAAAATAAATGCACAAATTAATTTTTCAGTTCGTATATTTATAAATATATGTATATTATTAACCAAAGCTCGGGTTTTGAATTATTTATTTTTACTGTAAATTTTTAAAATTTATCCCAAAATCACTAAAACAATCACCAAAATAGCGGGGTTGGCCAACCAAAAGTGCGCGTGCACAGATAAAAAAATTGCAGCAAGAAAAATTTCATGAAAGAAATATTTTAAACTGTAAAAAGCACTTTACAGTTTAAAATATTTTGCTGCAAGTTGTTTTGACAATTAGATTTACCACCTTGCTAAAATTTGTGAATAACTTTATTATTTTTTCTAAAATTCTTCAGTAAAATGAATGCACAAATAACAATTTTCAGTTATTTACAAAAACATTTTAAACAACGCTCGACGCTCATTTAAAGGTATCTTTAGACCTATATTTTAGAGCAATATGTTCCCGAAAATGCATAGCCGGTATGTTGCAACATTGCAGCAGTATGAAGAAATATCACCGTATGGCTGAGCGATATGACCGGAATATTGAGGGGATTTGATCACCATTCGGCTGCCCCACGCAAAAACACAGTAACTGACATTTTTGATAAAATTGAGATTTTATTGGAAACGTACTTACAGTTTCATGCTTGGCATTTCTGTATTTAAAAAATAAAAATTGGTTTTAAATTGACGAAGTTATAACCTTGTCCAATCACAGTAACTACCTCAAAATATCCGAAAACCCATGAAAAAACACAGCAAATACAACTACCCATAGAAAAACACAGTAACTGTGGTGCAGTTACTGTGTTTTATCGTTACGTATTTAATTTACTTACTGTGTTTTAAAAGGCTTTCTGACATGCTCCGAATAATTTTTCCCACACTAACCAATTAACTGCAACCACCTGACAGATTTTCGGATTTTTCTCAGTCTGTGTTATTGCTGCCAATTATCCCAAGCAGTAAAACTTGTTTTTTTAACTAGTCGGCTAGTAGTTTTTAATCAGACTTTTGCGACTTTAAATCCTAATGCAATTGAAAAAAGTTATTGTGTAGTTTGGTACGAGGCCTTATCTGTGAAAAGGAAGTGGTGAGCAAAGAGTAGTAGAAGTTCAATTTATTTGGACAATCATAGTCAAAAAAAGGTTTTATATCTGCGTGTTAATTGCCAAAGTATATCGTTATGGCTTTTGACGGACAATACCCCAATAAACCTTTAACCATTTTATTACCTATTGTTATTGGGTAAACCCGTTATTTCATAATGTCAGGGGTGGGCCAGGTATTTCTTGAGTATTGACCATTAGGTATATAAATATTTCGGCTAATATTTTAGTGGCAGTTTTAAATAACCGTTTTTACTGTGCCTTTCGAAAATGTCGTTTTACGAGAATATAACTATGTCGCCTCGAAATCATTTGTCATTAGATGCAAAACAGGTTGTGAAAAATGTGTATGAAACTTTAATCAGTAGAGGACTTATTAAACAAGAAGCTTTAAAAGAAACCTGTCTATTTACAAAAACTCCAAAATCATCGATAAGGGATATTATTATTAGTGAAGAATTGAACAAAAGAAAAAACGTAGTGATTTTCAATCTCACCGTATATACAATAGTGTTCAGGAGCTAATAAGAAAGAAAATATATTGTCTTTATGAAAGCGAAGTTGTTCCTACCTTGGATAAACTGAAAAAGATGGTAGACGAAGAAGAAAACAATATAAATATTAGCCGTGCCACCCTCCATGGAGTTGTTTGTAAAATGGGATTTAAATACCGCAAAATAGACAAAATACAAGTAGTAATGGAATCGCACAGATTACGCACTACGGAGATTTAATTACCTTTAAGAAATTAAAATATATAGGTTAGAAAACAGATCCATAATTTTCCTTGATAAAACATGTTTCGATACACACGACACAGTATCCAAAGGATGGGTTGATTCCAGTTAAAACTGTCAGACGAAAGCACCTTCAAATAAAGGAAAACGCATTACCATAATACACGCTGGTTCAAAAGACGAATTTGTCCCAAACTGCTTGCTGTTGTCTGCAAAGATTATTAAGGATTCTAGCTTGGATTATTTATCATGAGGATACAAGTGCAGAACTTTTTAAAAACTGGTTTTAAAATTATGTTTTAAAAAATATTCCAAACAACAGTGTTATTGTTATTATTATAGAAGTGAATAATCACACAGGGTCTAATCGAATAACCATCTGGTATCTTACAACTGGACATACGCACATGGGTGCCAATGGCATACCTGGCAATATAAAAAAAAAAGATAAGAAGAAACCAAATTGCTTTTGATTTTGGGGAACTTTTAGATGTAATTGGATTTTCTAGAAAAAAACTAGAAGTGTTGCGACTATAAGAATTTTACTCATGGCAAAACAAAAAAATAATTGCCAAGAAGGCAGAATATGATCCGATTAAAGGGTTTATTCTTAATAATTTAGTAGAGGACAGCTAGTAATTTAGTAGATAGCGCACAGATCTCACTACTTGAAGATGATGGTATCCAATAATGGTTTACATTAATTTGCTCCTTACATAAATCAGTTTTTGGAATTTTTGTCTTTGGTGCTAATTATAATTTAGCTTCCTAAATTTTCTGAGTTAGGATGTTATATTTAAGAAATTAGTTTTATGTTGTTTTTTATATTGCTTTTTTGTTACGTTTAATGCCATAGTTTAAAGTGTCTTTTGATTATTTAAAGCCAAAGGTACTAATCGAGCCAAACATATACTTTACATAAATAAAAAAGTTCTTTAAATGTATTGTTTTTATTTCATTTCCAGAAAATAATTACATAGTATTTATTTAAAGTAGATACTGTGTTTTTAAGGGCAATTAAATAAAATTTAGTATATCAATAAAAATACATTAACAGCAGTTACTGTGTTTTTATTTTTAGTTTCTTATTAAATTAAATACAAACAAAAGTGACATACAAAACCTTATTTTGGGCTGCCGATTTTACTTTTTATCAGTTTAGGTGATTTATATGCCACTTAAAATATATCCAACATTCTAATAAGAATTTTGTTAAAGTTTCGTTCCTTAAGAGCAAAAAGTAGACAAAGGCGATTGAAAAATATTAAAAATAAATTTTCCTCGAATTTTACTAAAATGTAATTACTGTGTTTCTGCGTGGGGTAGCCGTAGTGCTGTTAAAGGCAAATCCGTCGCCGAATAAAAGTCTGTTTATTATTAAAAAATAGTGTACACTATTTTTCACTTTTTTTATGTAAGCGCTCTTATGGAAAGTGTATTTTAGGACTACGTGGGTAGAAAAAGTGTAAAACAGTGTAAAATATTTCTGAATAACGAACAGACCTTAAGTCAAACTGCTTTGGAAAATTTTGCATGTTGTTCGGGTAGCTGCTTAAAATTTGATTTGATTTAGGCGAACCTTTCAAACAAATATGAATATGTGGACAAATGAGAACACAATAAGTTTAATTATTGCGGTACATTTACGCCTAAAGTTCTATGTAAAAAATACATCACATGGCGTCTCCCGCAAATATTTAAATTGATTCTATTTAGAGACAAGCTGTTCGTCTTATTATTGATCACACGCTTACAAGAAAACTTTCTTCTCTTGCCCGCCGACGAGATGTAGGGGGTCTGTCGCTTTTTTATAGGTATTTTTACGGCTTCTGCTTCAAGAAGTTGGCCAATATAATTCCTCCTCTGGCAGCTCCCAATAAAGCAACACGTAGTGCCACTCTTATGCATTATTTTTACAGTTCAACATTTTCCACCTATTTCATTCTTTCATCCCTAGCGTGTTCAGACTGTAGAACCTACTGCCCGGAGCAGTTATCCCTTCTCCTCCAAATCTTCACATATTTGGTTTCCGTCTTAATAAACTACCTCTTACCACACAAAAAGGTAATTTAAAAGAATAATGGAAGTTAGGGCGGCCACGGTTCGGTTTTTTCGATTTAAATAATGAAAAATTTGACTTCCGAGTTTTTTGAGGCAAATGTTAATAGACGTCATTAGAAATCATTTTAAATAAAAATTAGTCAATTCCCCCGAGCGCATTTTGAAAAATTGAAATAAAGCGTAAAAATTAAAAAAAACGTACTTTAATCGCTTAAATACATTATATTTTTGCTTATGTCTTTTATAAATTCTTAAATATAAAATATCTATGCTACGTAAGGCCACGCGAAATAGTAAAGCTGCGTGTTTTTTGTAAATCAAAAATAAGAGGTATGCTCATAAAATAATAAACCAATTCATATTTTTTAAAGTCAAAAGTTCTTTTATTTATATGAGGATATACAGGGTGCCACAGATTCGAGTGCATGCATGGGGATCTCGAAAACCGTAAGAGATACGAAGTCGGTTAAATTATGGCAAAGTTGCGCATTTAGGTGCCTAACAACATGCCGAGTACAAAGTTGTAAAATTCCGAGTACTTCCGGAGATATCCGGAAAAAACCGAAATTTGCTGATTTTGTTTTAATTTTTTTCTGACGTTATTTAAAGAGATATGGAAAAAAAAGACACTTTCTCATAGCCCTTTTTAAGGTCTAAAAACAGCGTTAAGAGATCTTCCGTACGACGTGTCGTTTTCTTAGACCATCATCAACTTTATTTTTTAAATGCGGCACTCAATTATTTATTGCATTTTTTAAAGCAGTAAAAATCCCAATTACAATGATGTATAACATTAATATTTTTCTGTTAAATAAACATATTTTCCATAAGAGACAATGAGTAAGACAAGGAAGGCACATCATTTCTTATAGGGCGTTCATATTTGTTAATAAGTATTAAGTGTTATACATTTTTGTAATTGGGATAATAAAAGTTCAAAAAATGAAATAAAAAACCCAGGTCCGTATTTAAAAAATAAAGTTGATGATGGTCTAACGAAACGAAACGTCGTTCAGAAAATCTCTCAACGCTGTTTTATAGAGCTTAAAAGTGGCAACAGAAAGTGTCTTTTGTTTTTCGATATCTCTTAAATAACGTCAGAAAAATAAAAAAAAACAGCAACTGGGTTTTTTTTCCGGATATCTACTGGAATTTACAACTTTCTAATCCATGTTGTTAGGCACCTAAATTCAACTTTTACATAATTTAACCGACTTCGTATCTTTTAATGTTTTCAAATCCCATGCATGTCATAATTATGTATATATATATATATATATATATATATATATATATATATATATATATATATATATATATATATATATATATATATATATATATATATATAATATTTGTAATTTATTATATAAATATATATTATATATATATATATAAAATATATATATATATATATATATATATATATATATATATATATATATATATATATATATATACTATATTTTAACAATATAATGCATATTTTAAATATGTAAACAATTATATTTTAAGTACGCTTTTTAACAATTGCTTTGAAAATTCTGGATTGCTTTTAAGCACTTTATACCTGTTCCGAAATCATAGTGCAATGACTAATTGCTCGAAAAAAAAGGTAAACCAGTAATGGATTTTTTACAAAATTAAGTTAGATGATAAAATATGGCGTGAATTTTGGGTGTGATTGATAAATCAAATTCACAATAATACTTTTTAAATTCTTCAATGTCATTTTCAAATGTATCTTCCAATTTTGATGAAAAACAAACATCCAATACTTTTTTTAAGCTTTCGAAAGCTTTTACAAATTAAAGACAGCCTATTCCGCATACAGCTCGTAATTTATCAACATTCTCGATTGGTCTTTAGCATAAATTGCTTTCAAAACTTAAAGATCCATCCAAGCTTACACTCTCAAAATCTATAAGCATTTAATCAAATAAAGTGTTGACTTCACCCAATAACAAATGCAATTTAGGGGGTGGAATAATCTTTATGATTTCTTTATGTGAATCCAACCATAAAAAAACGGGAAAATTAATGCAACTTTTATAATCCTTAGCTTGATTTTGATTTTTTCTTTTGGATACCCATTCTTCATAATTTTTCTTACACGATCCGATTGTTCTGAAATTCCCACGAAGATTTAATTGATTAGAATGTAAATCGCATCATGTACATAGGTAAGAACTAGAATGAGTGATCAATCCAGCCAAAATATTCGCTACACAAAAATGTGATATGTCTAAGAGATTAAAGTATGCATTTTTCGTATTTTTGCTGTTTTTACGCTTTTTGATTTTTTTAAAATGCGCTCGGGGGATTTGGCTAATTTTTGTTTTAAATGACTTCCAATTACGTCTATTAACATTTGCCGCAAAAAACTCGAAAGTAAAATTTTTCATCATTTAGATCGAAAAAATCAAACCGTGCGGCAGAATTGTATCTTGGTTTGTTTATAAAGCAATTCAGTTTATTTTTGACTTCGTAAATAATTCTGAAACGTATTGGTAAAACATTTTTCTCTTAAACAGAAAATAATGGGCAACTAGGTAGTATGGCTGTAAATATTGCATTGATTTTTTTTTAATATTAACTGGCCATACGTAAATATTTGAGTTTTTAAAAATGTCGCTAAGCAAGATTTGTTACAAATATTGCCAACAATATGCAATTTAAATGACCCGTCTTAAGGCACCTTTAGGTTGGGTTAAATGTATAATGTCAAAATATCTTCAAGTCACTAAAATATTTAGAAAAATAGCCGGACAGCTACAAGAAAAATAGCGCTAGCCATGTTTCTTGCATAAAAGATGCTGCAATTAACTAACCAAAATGTGCATGCTCGCAAATAGAAAATTTACAGCAATACAAGTTGTTTGCAAAAAATCTTTAAAATAATAAAACACCTTTAAAAATAAAATTTGTCAAAAACTTCATTTACATTTTATATCGCTAAATCGTTTATTTTCTAACTAGTTTTTTTGTATATCCACGTCAAAAAACTAATTAATGAAAAAAGAAAGTTGCTTAAAATATTACAGAAATATCAGTATTTAAGTAAATTGAATTAATAACTTCTTATAAGCAACTATAAAAACGAGACTTTATTTCTAAGAAAAAATAGGGCAGTTTAGGATAAAAAGCCAGACAGACTAACAAAATCAGAGACAGGCTGGCGCCATTCCATATTCCCTTTGTTCCTTAATATGAGATTCCCAAGATCTTCTAAAGGTCGGTTTATATGAAAATAGGTGGCTAAACTATCTCAGATATTTTTTTAATTCAAAAAAGTAAATGGAAGTGATTATTTAAGAAACTGATAAAATCAATATATCTAAATATATATGATCACATATGCTTAAATGCATTTGTATAGTTTTTGAGATATTGTCATAATTTTGTTTTTTTTAAGTGTTTAATAAAGGGTCAATAATACACCATTTATATCATCTATCAAATTTATTACTTCCCTCTCTATAGGGAAAGCATAAGTGTAAGTATTATACGAAAAATCGCACCTCGAGTCATTATATTCGTAATAACATTGTTTTTTGTATTTTACACATATGAATGTACCACTATTGTTTTTGAGCCATATCTCTTTAAAACATATTAAGTTTGTAAAAAGTGGTCTAAAGATAGCTATGTCATTTTCTCTGAACAAATGCACTTTGTTTTTTTAGGGGAAACACTCGACGTTCCGACAGAAATAATATTTATTTTGATATAAGACCAAAAAAAGATATCCGAAAACGTAATAAAAAATTCCAGGTTCGTATTGAAAAATTCTACTTCAAGAAGATATTACAAGAATGAAACGTCAAATTTTAAAAATAAGGACATCATTCTTAACTGACCCAAAATATTCTGATAAATAAACTAAAACCACTCCTAATTTGCAGAAGTATTGAAAGTATTTACAATTTTCAAAAAGAATTATATTGGACTGCAAATTGTCAAACTTTGTCTTATTTAACCGATGGCCTCCAAAATCCTTATAATTTCGTTGAATTTTTAGCACTCTCTATAATTAAATACATCTACAATAATCCTCTTTATCGCTTCTTACCCAGCATCCTGTGTTAAAATCCATAACAGGTAGAAAATTCATGTTACTGTTGGCCCACTGATATATTGCTTAATAAAATAAAACCTTCTAAATTTATTCAACCACCCTATACATTGCCTTGTAAAATAAAAGCATTAAATCCTCTTTTCTTTCACGATCAATTATTTATATTAAACAAACCCTAACTGAAAACAGCCCCTTTCCTCCTTAAATACTTTTTGCTCTGTTTCCCTAAGAAGTTGGTCTCGATCTCTGTGATTCGTGGTTTCAAAGTACGGATAAGCTAAACCTAATGAGTCTGAACATATCTCGAGCAACAGATGAGACAGCGAACCGTCTAAATCGATAAAATGATTTGATTGACGAAAATTTGTTAATGCTGGTTGCACAAAAATCCAAAACTAAGATACAGGGTGGAACATACAACTGTAGTAAATTATATTAGAAAATAGTTTTGAGTAATACATTGTTTTTAATTCTGCAAAAATTATACTTTCCCCCTTCCTAAAAGTGAAAACTTCCAAAATTTTATGTGCAATATTATGCACTATTTGTGAGCTTACTTGTACCCATTCTTCTGTTCCAAATAATTAAAAAAAGTTTATCCAAATAATGTTAAGCATTTTCGCACATACGTTCTATTGGGGAAAATTGTGAATGTTTTCTCTTTAACTATGCATTTTTGTTTACTTGCCAGGCCATCATGTATTTCAAAACAGAATCTGGACTCATTGCTGAACACAACTCCATTATCTAAGTCTTGATATAACGGTCGCCAGCAGAGCCCTGTTATTCTAGGTGTATTTTTAAGGCACTTTTAAAAGTTAATAAATTAATATGCTTTTAAAATTTTTAAACCGCAAAAGCAATTCAGATCATTTTAATTCATCGTTTCTCACCCTGAAAATCCTTTTAGAAAAATCTGTATTAAGGAATATACAAAAATGTATTCTATTATGGTTCACGGATAATAAGGTGATATTAACAGAAATAATCATAGGTCAATTCAGTATAAAAAAATAAATTATTTTTTTCGAGTGAAATTTAAATTAACCTTACTTCGAAAAACTGGTTTTCATACGTTCTGTACAATATGGTGAATGTTCAGTACATCTTGTAGAATGTAAAAATCTCCATAAAGTTTAAAATTTAAATATATAATAATAATTTTTCATCCAGCACACTTTTATTATTGTGTACAGATAGATCCCAGAAGATATCTAGTAAAATGCGGTCCAAACCACAGTGCTCCGCAACGACTGCCGCCAGGAACAACAGGATAGAACTCCTCTAGGTTGCTGATACTCGGAAATAAAATTGAATAGGAAATCTGATTGGCTAGCAAGAGCCGAATTATTAAAGTATTTCATTGGCCCAGAACCAAACCTTGGATTATCAAAACAGGAGACCAAAACAACAATAAACAGATGGTTTCAAAAACAACATCTAGATTGTTGGAATACCTCACCTGGTCAAAGATATGCTAAGGTCATTCTAGGTGACCCTTCTATGAAACCAACAGCTGAGATCCTCCTTCTGGGACGCGTTCAGATAAGACAAATAGTACGACTACTGACGGGTCACTGTTATTTAAGAAAACAGTTGAACAAAATGGGCATTCCACAACATGCAGACTCGACGGGGAGGAAGGGGAAATATCATTTACACATAATATACAACTGCAAAGCACTGATATACAGAAGACACATACGTAGAGTTTGATGGTGTCAAATGTAACTGTACAGGCTTTATGGTATGTGATCAATCTGTCCTTATGATTTCTATAATCCAAACCTAAAATCTCAGTCTTCTCCTATTTATCGAATAAATATGGTATTTTTTGATTCGTTTCCTTTATTAAAATTAAATTTTACGAAAACCAGCCAAGCACAGATCGTATCAATTTGAACTTAATAATATTAATGCTAAAAATATTTTTTCAGAATGCTGGATTTGTTACATGAAGCTCGAAAAACTTGAAAGCAAAGCAATTTATACGACCTACAACTCAATTTTACAAACTTTTATAATGATCTGAGAACAAGAGTATATAGCCAGTTTCTTGTTAAATTTATTGAGACTAAAACTTTTAACAAAGCAAAAAAAAATTTAAAAGCGTATGGGAAAAGACATTAATCCATAATTAGCACTAATGAGGGAAATTATTTAGGGAAAATACGGAGATTTATTTAATAAATGTTAGGGTTTTAAGGTTTCGGACCCTAAAAGGAAGAACCAAGAAAACTTTGTTATGGGAAACTTATTCTAATTACTTTTTAAAGGAGTTAAAGTTTAATATTAAAAGAAAGCAAATGTGAAATTGTTTTTAGTACCTTGGTACTAAAGATATAGCTTAAAATGCCCACCTAATTTTCCAGGTGAGTTTTGGTAAGTCGCACAGAACAAAAAATTCTTTGGAAATTGCCTTTAGTTTTAAAAGTTGTATGTTTTAGTATTAAATAGCATTTTAATCATTGTCAAATAGGTATATCTATTGTTGCGGCCAAGCTAAGCACTTGCCGAACGCGGAATTTTTTATGTACCTAATTTAGTAAAAATAAAGAACAAGTAAAATTGAAATTAAAAGGTTCAATTATAATTCACGTTTGGCGCGAACCAATATAGTACGATTTATTTGTGCAATCCTGTATTATAGTCGGTCAACGTTCGTGCGTCCGTGTTAGCGGAGTGCAAGTGCAGGGAGGGACTAATCCCAAATACACAGCCGCGGCTCGCGACCGGCCGGCGACTGACGTGACCGACGTGACGTTCCGCCGCACGCACGCATCACATTCTCTCGCTCTCCCGCCATTTCGCCCGCAACCCCGATACTCTTGATATTGTAAGTTGTATTATTATTGCTCAATATTGATTATTGTTAATGTTGAATAAAAGATACTCTTAATATTGTAAAGTTGCATTACTATTGCTCTCTTTCTGGTAAGAAAAGTCTCGTTTAGAATATAGGTTTAAACTTCAGGCGAGACTAATATCTTATTGGGATTTTTAAGGTGAAAAAAATGGGGAGCGCTACAAAATAACTGATTTCCAAAGTGGGCGTTAGACAAAATAAGTTTGAGAAGCTCTGGTCTAGGTAATGTCATCAAAATAGGATCCACTGTTTAAGGTTGAATCCCAACCACACCAAAGTACATACTTAGTGACGACAAAAAAAAGGCTATGACAGAAAATTATATGTGCTTCCTCGTTTTTTTACCTCTGAGTGCTTGGATGTGCACGTGCAAGAATTTTTGTTTTTTTTTTGCTAATGTTGGATGATTTTCTATGGCTTAAAGCCAGACTACCGAAATTACCCCCGAAATGTGATGGTAAAATGAATACCCAAAGAAGATTCAAGCCAATTAATTATAACAAGTAAGCAAGCAACCACGCAAAACGACACGCGGTTATCTATCCAACTACTGGCCGTCCGACATTTTCTCTGATCTGACGAGACAAGGGATTTTAACGCAGTAAAAGTCGTTAACTCCGTATTTTTTTTTAATTTAAAGTAAAAAAAAAGTAAACAAAGTTCGTAACCAGTTGTGTACTTCGACTTGACTACACGCTTATCCACGAGGCTATCCGACCCAACAGTTTGGGAAACCGAAAAAAAATGGTTTTCAAAAATATTAACTAAAAAAAGCTAATAAGCATTGGAAATCTATATGGCCTTTCGTTGTTATTCTTAACTTAGTACTGATATTATCATGTATACATCTCACACAACATGTCTAAAATTTTATTTTGTGTAAAAACATGTTTAAAATTTTATTTGGTAGACGTAAAATAATTTGCTGTGCTAGTGCTTTCATTTGCGAGAACAATTTCTCGCGTTTCGCCATTTGTCACATTACAGGTGCATTACAGAAGCATTTAAAAACAAAAATGGTATCCTGCTTTTATTTTTAGGGTAAACTTTTTAATGATCCTCCATTTTTAAACCTCTTCGTCGCTGCTTTCTTTAGGATGCTAGTTCTGACTTTTGTAATGCTAAACTTTAAAGAACTGAATATAATACGTTGGTGTGCACATCTCTAGGGCAACAGATCACTTCACAGAGGAAGTAAATCGATACCCTGTAGACCGACGATATTTACGAAAATGTACTAATGAAGGGTCTACATAGACCTTATAATTGAAATAATTACTGTATTGTTAATAGTGTAACATTGTGCAAATTTCCTTTGTTTGCTAAACAATTGCCGGTATTATGGCAGGTATGGCGGGGAACTGATAAATTTCGAAAAAGCAAATTTTAAATAGAAGAATGAAAAATTTTACAAATATTTAGAAAGCCTTTATATCTCATTTGTCTGTTTATTTATATTTCTGTTGGTTCTATTTAATATTGCCAATTCATTAAATGTAAGCCTGATTTATTAATACGGGATAAACGCAGTGGCGGCTGTCGGATTTTCCAAATTTTATATCTAAAAAGTTAGAACTGAAACCCACATCAAATAATATATACCAGATGCTGTTGGCTTAAAAAAAAAACACTTTGGTAAAAAAAAAATAATTTTGAAATTTGCGAAAGAACGTTTTTTTTTTGGTGCCCCTCCAGGGGAAAAATCGGACCTTCATAAGCAAATCCTTTATTTGTATTTTTTTCCGTGAGTTTAATTAAATTTTATTGTTGGATCCCCCCAAATTTCACAAAAATATCTGAAATCAGAGGCATCTGAAATATTTGCATAAAATAGTTGAGTGAAAAAAATTTAGCTGGTTATGGTTTTTAGAAAAAACATGTAATTGTGTGAAAGGACCCCGCACATTTCTTATGGAAAGTGGCCCCCGGTGAAATGGCTGAAATCGATATATGTATGAGAAAAAGGCTCAATGGGCACAAAGCTCCGTTATGCGTATTTTACCAATTTCGATTAATTATCGCTGTTTGACAATTAGTTGACAGCTGTCAATTGTCAATATTGACTTTTTGACATTAGATCTGAATTCAGTGACGTAAAAAACATAAGAACCTTTTACTTTTTTACATTATTATGCATTAGACTATTGAAATATGACCTACAACATATATCAATTTAAGCCATTTTCACCGGGGTCACTTTCAGTAAGAAATGATCAATCTGTGAAGCTTTGGAGCTCCATAGAACCCAAAATACGCATATCGGAGCTTTGTATCCACTGAGACTTTTTTTCAGGAAGATCAAAGGTACAACATATATCAATTTCAGCCATTTTTACCGAGGGCCACTTTCCATAAGAGGTGATCGACATGGGGAGCTTTGGAGCTCCGTAGGAGTCAAAATACGCATAATGGGGCTTCGTGCCCATTGGGACTTTTTCTCAGGATGACAAAAACTTTTAACATATATCGATTTCAGCCTTTTTCACCGAGGTCACTTCCCATAGGAAATGATCGATCTGTGGAGTTTTGGAGCTCCATAGGAATTAAAATACGCATAACGCCCATTGAGACTTTTGCTCAGGATGACAAAAGCTGCTTTATATATCGATTTCAGTCATTTTCTTAGGAGGCCACTTTCCATAAGAAATGATCGATCTGTGGACCTTTGGAGCTCCATAGAAGCCAAAATACGCATAATGGAGCTTCGTGCCCATTGAGACTTTTGCTCAGGATGACAAAAGCTACAACATGTATCAATTTTAGCCATTTTCACCGGGGGCCACTTTCCAATAGAAATGATCGATCTAGGAGCCAAAATACGCATAATGGAGCTTCGTGTCCTTTGAGACTTTTTCTCAGGACGAAAAAATCTACAAAATATATCGATTTCAGCCATTTTCACCGGGGTTCACTTCCCATACAAAATGATCGATCTGTGGAGTTTTGGAGCTCCATATATAGGAGTCAAAATACGCATAACGAAGCTTCGTGCCCATTGAGACTTTTGCTCAGAATGACAAAAGCTACAACATATATCGATTTTAGCCATTTTCTTAGGGGGCTATTTTCCATAAGAAATGATCGATCTGTGGGGCTTTGGAGCTCCGTAGGAGCCAAGATATGCATCATGGAGCTTCGTGCCCATTGAGATTTTTTCTCAGGACGAAAAAAGTTACAACATATATCGATTTCGGCCATTTTCACCGGGGACACTTCCCATAAAAAATTATCGATCTGTGAACCTTTGGAGCTCCGTAGAAGCCAAAATACGCATAATGGAGATTCGTGCCCATTGAGACGTTTTTCAGGATGATAAAAGCTAAAACCTATATCGATTTCAGCCATTTTTACCGGGGGCTACTTCCCATAAGAAATGTGCGGAGTACGCAAAAAAATACAAATAGAGGATTATCTTTTAAAAGTCCAATTTTTCTCTTGGGTACACCCAACAAAATTAACTTTTTTTTTGCAAAGGAGGTGGGTAAAATTTGGCCTTTCTTCACCCATTATATTCGTGAAAATTCAAAGTGTCAATTTGGGTCATTCTATTATGTTTATAATTAGTCCAAGTATCTTTATTTATATGTACAATGAATTGGTAAAAAATTAGAATGGCAAGTACCAAAAAAATAAATGATCAAAAAACGTATAAAATGGCAAAAAATCAATAAAAATAGAAAGTTTAAAAGTTTTTTTGGTACTTTCCATTCTGATTTTTTAGCAATTCATTATAGATATAAATAAAGATACTTGGACTCATTATCAATATAATAAAATGGCCCAAATTGAAACTTTAAATTTTCACGAATATGATGGGTAAAATTACCGAATTTTACTCACCTCCATCAAAAAAAATCTTTACCAAAGAGTTTCCCTTGAGGCCAATGGCATCTGCTATATTTGGTGTGGGTCCCATGTGTTACTATTTAAATAAAAAAAATCAAAAATCCTAGAGCCGCCACTGGGTAAACGTAAGAACAACCTTCTAGCTATGTCACAAATTTATCGGTGGAAATATTAAAGATAAATATCATTAATATTTATTGAGTTATTAAGAAAATCCCTAACCTTTCTCGATGTTCAAATACCCCGACAAAATAAATTTGTTTTTGGTAAACTTTCAACTTACAATAAACCAAAAATAAAAAATAATAAAAGCGTGTAAAACGACACACATAGCTTGGGGTTTTGTAGCAAAAATTCGTACCATAAACATAACATGTTTTTCGCACCAAAATAATACATGGCTACCAAAAATACTTTCAAAAATATGTTTTTCTTTTGCAAGCGTTAATTGTACATTATGCTTAGTGGCTAATCAAAAATTTTAAAAAAATATGAAACAAATTAAAAACCTGTCGATTCGCGGCATGTAATTATACTACTTTAATCACCGAGAGTATATCCAATTTTACACAGATAACACAGGTCCACAAAAAAGTAGTATGTGCTGGGTGTCGGACTAACGTTTTCTGGCGTATTTTTGTCCGCTGAACATGACTCTTAAGTCAAAATTGGGGGTCGAATAACAAAAAAATCGAGAAAAACCCAAAAAACCGATACGGTACATCTACTAGCAGAAACCTGCTACCACGGAATGTCTGGACTACGACTATATAAAGAATAAGAGATACAAAAAAAATCATAAAACAAAAAATAGAGATTTTTTAATTGTATACATAAAAATTTATATAAATATAAGATAAATAATAAAGGAGATATAAACGAAAATGTAATTTTGACACAAAAATTCAGTCCAAAATAGGAAAAAAAATTAAAGTGATTTTTGGGGTTTTTTACTATAAAGCATTTAAATCCCAAATCATTTAAAATTTGCAGAAAAAATCCAAAAATAAAAAAAATAATTTTCACATTTTTTCCATCCTAAAAATCCTGAAAATTCGGTTTTCTGATTATAACTCGAAAAATATTGTATTTAGACAAAAAGGTTTTATAACTTAAATTAAAGGTCTTGTAATAATACATAGTTTATGTCATATAAAGTTTCGTGTATCTTTTATAGTTTTTAAGATATTGACGTTTAAAATTTTTTGAAATCAGAAATTACGTCTTTTCTCGATTTTTTGCTGTTTGACCCCCAATTTTGACTTTAGATTCGTGTTCAGCGGAAAAAAATACGCCAGAACATCTTAGTCCGACTCCCAGCACACGCCACATTTTTTTGTGGGCCTGTGTAATCATCAGATTTTGAGCAGAAGTCCTTCATAATGAAACATTTTTTTATTTTCATATACATATTTAAAATGTGCTTCATAACTCAGACTTGTTTTTATTTCGCATAAAAGTCACATTTTTTATAATATTTATTAAAACATTTACCGACTATTAAATAAATAATTTTTAGTCCAGATAAAACTTTGGTGGATGATCAGATTTTTATGTGACTTAATCATGTAACTTAATCTATTTAAATATATTTATATCACAAAATTTGTCTATTTATATATATATATATATATATATATATATATATATATATATATATATATATATATATATATATATATATATATATATATATATATATATATATATATTTTTTTTTTTTTACCAATAAGGCATTTCATGCGGTTGAGGAAAAAAATTCTCCATTAAGAAGTGGTGAATAAACTATCCACTACAATATTTTTTTCTTTTTTTTCTTTTTGATTAATGAAAAGCACCTCTTTGCCAAATGTAATCTGTAACAGATACACTTGCGGATATAAAACAAGTTTAATATTTCTGTGGAAAGCTAAAAATGACTAAAATAGAAATAAAAAAATATTTCTAATAAAAAAAATATAACTGAACTCAAAATAGATTAATATTTAATTTATAAGGTAAAAAAAAATAACCACGGTTACTAAATATTCCCAAAATAAATATTAAATAGTTAATCACAACACAACAATTTAAACCACAATCAAATTTAGGTTATATTTTTGGCAATATATGACCAAGTTCATAAAAAACTTCAATTATTTTAACTTTTAATCATTTTACACACATAATCGCGGTGTCCTTTAATAATTTAAGACTTATTCTTAAAAAATTAAGGCTAGGTTGACCATTCAATAACGAAATAACGAATACGAAATTTATAAAAAAAACTTTGCAGAATCTTTTGAATTTTAAAGGCAAAATCAAAATAATTTTAATTTTAGTTATTGTTTACTTTTTGGCATAAATTCTAATTTCTTTTATATTTTTTACACAGTGATCGATTTGTTACCGAAACGTTTATATATTTCAAATTTTTTTGTAAAGGAAAGTTTTTTTAGCTTGATCTATAAGGTGGTAAGGTGGTGTTTGTCTACTGGCAAAAGAAGAAAGCTTTTTGTCTTATTTTTATGACAGCCCACGAAGGCTTGTATATAGGCTAAGTACTAGGTACCGTGGGTGCCGGGTTTTAAGATGTTTCACGCTTTTTTCCCCAGTTTCGTCAAATGGAGCTGAAACTGGCGGCTGGCGCTACAGTAGTAAATTTCAGGGTTCTCATATTAATTAAAAAGAAGCAGAATTTTAGAGTAATAAAATTAAAAGTTATTTATTGGAAAAATTGAAAATTTTGATATTTCGGTGAATTTCTTAATTCCAGCAATGTCCAAAAATTCTATAACTCAAGAAAAATGTTCTGTAGGACCTTAGGAAGGATCTCCCATACGAATTAAAGGGGAACAAAATTTTAGAGTATTAAAATTAAACATTATTTAATAGAAAAATTCAAAAATTTGGTATTTTGGCGAATTTGTTAATTCCAGCAATGTCCAAAACTTCTATAACTTTTGGCAAATCTTCTGAAGAACCTTAGAAAGGCTCCACCATTTAAATTGAAGGGAAGCAAAATTATTAAAGTACTGAAACTACTAGAATTTGATAAAAAATATCAAAATTTCTGCAATGTCCAAAAACTCTATAACTTTAGGCAAATTTCCTAAAGGATCTTAGAAAGGATCTTCCATAGAAATTAAAGGAGAAAAATTTTAGACTATCAAAATTAAACGTTATTTATTAAAAAAATTCAAAAATTTGATATTTTGGCGAGTTTCTCAATTCCAGACATGTCCAAAAATTCTATAACTCTAGGCAAATCTTCTGAAGGACCTTAGAAAGGATCTCCCATACGAAGTAAAGAAGAGCAAAATTTTAGGGCCCTTAATATTGCGTTTCGACTTTGCCGCTGGACGCTGGACGCCAGTTTCAGTTCCATTTCCGTCAAGGCCGTTTAAGTTTTGAAACGTGCAAATTTCGCATTTTACGGCTTCTTTTAGACAACGCAGTGGTGCCTTCACGAACATAAAAAAATAACTTCTAGACCTAGAGTTTAATGTGGAGTCCGAACTACACCCATTAGCACATAGTGTTCGCTGGCGGTCATCCATTCAGCTAATGAGCATGCCCAGCGTTCTTTAATTTCAACGCGGCAGTTTTTTCGTAAGTAAATGGAATCATTGAAACTGTATTCCAAGTCGGGTATTATTTGGGATACATAAGAGTGTAAAGATAGTCCTTTTTAACAGTACCGCCCATAAAAGTTATTCAGTATATTTTTTCGCGACAGCTAACACAATTTTGTCTTTAATAATTATTTTGTTTTTCTGGAAATGCTACTTTAGTAAAATATAAAAAATAAATATACTTATTTTAGATTCTATAAAAATCTAAATTGATTGTATATTCTATTGTAAACGGATAATCTGCCCTTACCACAATATAACTAAAAACATACAAATACTTTATTACTGCATTTTTTTAATAGATGAACTTAATGGCAATAAATTATATTTTTGAATTGGCGTCATCTACTATTAAAAAATAATAATTAAAAATAATAAAAAATAAAATTTAAATTTACATACATATATGAAGGCACATCTACACGTGCATGACACCAATCCAAAAATATAATTTCCTAATTTTCATCAAGTTCAATTATTTAGTTTAAATAATAATAATAAAGTAGGTGTATGATTTTAGTTATGTTGTCGCAAGGAAGATTATTCCTTTACAATATATAAAACAATTTATATTTTTATAGAATTTAAAACAAGTATATACATTTTCTATATTCTGAAAAAAAAAACAAATAATCTGTCTACAGTTTTGTCCTTAAAACAAGACAAGATTTTTGGTGCCTCAATTCAATGTCAATTGTAGATCTTGTCAAAGAGATACCGGCATTAGCCTGCGCTTGTTTTTCAAGTCAGGCTTAGAGACTGACTTAAAAATAAACATTGGAGTGAAGGTTAGCAAAACTATGGATGAGATAGATACTCGTGGAAGACAGACAGTTAATGTAAAGAAGAAAATAGGTTGGTGCCAGCACTAAGTCTTGGATTTCCCTAGCATTGTTCCGATAAAAGCCAGGAGAGTAATTATCTACCGTAACACATATCGTCACCCCGAAAGAAAAGTGGCATAACTCTAAAAACTTAGTTTTGAGAAAATGACCCACAAAAATATCAGTGATTTTCAAGGTGTTCCTACGTAACAAGTAATTAAATATTTATCAAATATTTTGTATACACCAAAATTTAATTTGTATTAGTTTGTATGTATTTTTGTGGCTTATGTCACTTTTCCTGAAGGTAAATTAACACAAATAGGGTTGCTTTTAGAAACACAGATATGTCGTTTTCCTTCTTAAATGTTAGTCAGCAGTTTAATTAAAACTTACACAAAAACAGTCACAACAACCAAGAGTCACTATTCTTACGAAATTCCTTATATGAATACTGTCACAACAAGCAACACAATAATTGCATTTTTGGCTTATGTCACTTTGCTTCCGGAATAACTATATACGACGATTAAAAATAGAATTGGAAATCCAAATTTAGGTAGAAGACGGTAAGCAAAAAATTTGTTAAAAGGGCCAAACCTC
Source organism: Listronotus oregonensis (assembly GCA_019359885.1). Classification (NCBI taxonomy): domain Eukaryota; kingdom Metazoa; phylum Arthropoda; class Insecta; order Coleoptera; family Curculionidae; genus Listronotus; species Listronotus oregonensis. The sequence goes on along the minus strand of JAHBCN010000356.1, from coordinate 74,933 downwards.
GTTAAAAGAAACAGATATTTAAAGAATAAGGTTCTGGGATTCTTCAAGCAAACAACTTAAGATTTGTAAAAAAAAAAAATAAGAAAAAGTATAGCAAAAAAATTAGAAGAGAAAGTTTTAGATCCTTACTTGCAAATGAGTTGTACACAAGACGCCAGCCGCCTTCCGGCTTTCCAGAAAAACGTTGTCAGTACAAGTTTTGACTAAGTATCAACTACCTCTAATACATAGAAAATCTCGACCAAGAAATTGCATGTTTTTCAGGTTTGTAGCGCAAAGCCCTGAGAAGAGATAAAGTATTCTAGATTAACCTTTTTACCTTTAGTATGATATTATATTTTCAATCTAAATTTAATAAATAACTCTTTAAACATAATTTTTTAGAGGCAGTCGGATACCATATAAACTAAAAGTATGTATGTAAACACACCCAAGTTTTCAATGTCGCATTGTGGCAAACAAATTAAAACGTAGAAGTCAAAAATAGCTCACTAGATAATAAATTACCGAATTTTAATAAAAAAAGATAAACTTACCCAGTAGAAAACACATCTTATCTTTAACTGAAAATGATAAAAAACCTTAATCACAAACAATCAAGAGTAAACAAGGAATCCAAGTTCAATGTTATTTTTTGGGAATAGTGCCAGATTTGAAAATGTATGTGACTGCGTAATTTATTAACTAACTCACGGCACGATTCTGGATTTGTTTTTGATTCAGTTGCTTATATAGTTTACAATATTAATTGGCTTTTTAGTTAATTTGTATAAAAAGGACTCTTTGTTCAAGATATTAAATTTAAATAATATTTTGATATTTGCACCACTAAATTTGCCATAGAACCCTTTGCAGAATAGCATGTTTTAAACATAAAATGTACATAATACATTTTATTTTTAAAACAGTCCCGAAAGGCTTTTATGAAGACTAAGTACTAAGTACCGTTAAAGTAAAGTCTTTAGATATTGAATCCATTTCCTCCTGCTTTTCACGTCACATATAAGACAATGCGGTAGTGCCACCAAAGACGTTCTTCGAAAGTAATCTCTAAACTACCTCTTATTACCATCTGGACAATGTCATCCAGAAGGACTCTTGAATGGATGAGCTTTTATAAGGGAGAAATGGAGAGGAAATACTAGAATTACAACATTGTTCACAATATACACGTGATATGATTCTTTATCAGTTCAAAAATAAGGTCATGTACTAATGTTTAGTAAAATTTATAACATATAAACTTCTTGCTTTGGTATCGAAAACTTTATAAAGTCATTAAGTCAAACATCCTGGCTCAGCTCCAAAAGTAAGAATGTTAGCGACTATTTTGTGCCCTTTAAGGAAATTTCCTTTAAAGCCATATTTGAAAGTTAGTTTTAAGTATATTTTTTAAAAATTGAATCTATTATTTTTTGTTATAGGTATGTAAAGCTTAATATTCGTGACTAACAGAGTTACCTTTTATATTTTTTATAATTACAACTTGTATCAACCGATAAAAGCAAATTTCCGGATTCCCTTAGGCATTTTAAAATACCTTATTTATATTTTAAGGCTAAAAAAGAGACGAAGGTACCTTTTTTATATATTTTTCCCACTCAAAACATCAGATTTGCTACCATTAAAAAGGACTTCTGTCATGTTTGTTTTGTTATAAGTAAATGGCTCGGGCTTCTATCAGGTCTAAGACATAGAACATCATTTAACATTATTAAAACGTCCTAAACTTCTTTACAGGGGCATATTCAAACACTCGGAAGTGAAAAACGGCGAAGCCCTTATTTTGTCCTCACTAATTATGTACTTTGACCAACGCAGGCCACACTACCACGTATGATTTAAAAAAAAAAAGGTCTTTAGGAATCACCCTAACACGTCAAAAACACCTTCGAAGTACCTTAACATGGAAGGTGAGGTCCTCTTTGGTCCACGGAAGTCAAAAATGCGGCTTACGTCGATCGTATCCTGCAAAAGCTATGTAACTTCCAAAACGCGAGTCGACTGTTCAAAAGCCAAAACAAAAAAAAATCCAAAGAAAGAACTCCTAAAATACGGGAAAGAAACATTTTATATCACGGCGTCTTAGTGATGAGACTGAAGAGTGACACATTCGCTAACTTTTAAACAAAAATCCTGTGGTACTCTCTTCACTCATTGAAAATGATTACAGTTGCGTTACAAAAACTAGTTTACTAAAAAACCCACTTCAATCAAATATTAATACCTACCCGATATCCATATTACCTACAAAATTAGAGTCGTCGCCTACTCAAAATCAATTCTGAATTAAAACTGACCGACTCCATCCTGTTGGTTGGCCATCCGAATGTACAACATAATTAGGGCCATATTGCACAAACAGCTACCACAAAATCAATTTGCTTTGTAACATAAAATACATTCATTACGCCAATAATAAATGGCAATAGATCATGTTGGGTAGATAAAAACTGTAAAATATGATATTAATTACATTTAAACAGTTGAATGTATAGAAAAAGTTTTGAAAAAGCTTTAATTTAAAAAATAAACGTGGGAGCAGACAAACACGAAAATACATTTTTTAGTTGACTTGTTTGCTTGTTTTATTTTAATGACTCTGGCTTCCATCAGCGCCATCTGGCGCCCATTGCCATAACATTTTGGGGATGATTTTCTAGTATAAATATATAATATAATATAAACTATATTTGGTGGGCAGATATAGGTACTCGAATGTAAAAGACGATCAGCTTGGTATAACCGGTTTCATTAAGGGCTCCTAATTATTCCACATAATATGTATTCTTGATCACAACAAGGTTACGTATCCACGTGTAAAAAAGAAAAGGGGCGTTAGAAATCACACCAAAATGTCTAAAGCACTTTTACGGCACTACTAAATGGCGGGTTGTGTTCGTCTTTGCTTCTCAAAAGGCAGAAAGTAGATTTTTTGCACGTTTTGGAAGTTCAAAATGGAAGTCTACGTTTTTCTTGCTTCTTGGTATTGTTTATGGCGCTACTGTAAAGCAATCTGCAAGTACGGATGTACACGAATGAAATAAACACAATTTATTTTTGTCATCGCCCATAAACATCATGTAGGACACAATCTGGAGATCTCCCCACGTAAAGGAGGTGTGCACTAGGGTGGAACACTTGCTATATAATTTTTTTTTTAATTTTCGAATTGGAATACCTGGCAAAAGTTGCCTTATATAAATGATAAAAATACCCCTTATTTTGGAAGATTCTAGCTCCACAGCTTAAGCTCCCGCCTAACAGGTTTAGGATAATAAAAATCAAAATTGAAATAATGATTTTTATCAGTATGATTTTTTTTTAAATCATAATTAACTAAAATAGGAGTTTTAACATTTTAATACTTAAAATATATTTGTTCATCAGACGCATTTTTATGTGGTGTAATTTATTACTTTATTACTATAATCGAAAAGAAGAGCTGGTTAAGTATTACAAAAATAAAACTTAAAAAAAATTAAAACTAAAAAAAACCTTCTTCATACAAAAAAATACTTAATTTAAACAAAAAAAAACCTAAGTGTTATAATGCTTAAACAGAAATACTAGTTTAGCTACTTTGTCACTGCCAAGTCTGCTTTTTATATCTGAATGTACGAAGCACTGGCACACAAAACAGAAATCACTCTAGGGAGCACTTGCTTAATTTCTGAAACATCTTCTTGAGATCTCCACCACTGTACTGTCGTTACATGTTTGATTATTTCCTCTGAAAACAGTTTTGTGAAAATGGTCTGACTTAGCTTCTAACTTAATTAGTAATGGTAATAATCCTGTGTCTGCAAAATATTTGGAAACAATGTGTAGAGCATCTCTCTTTTCTTTAGCTAATAAGAGATATTTTTCTTTGTTTATTGTAGGATCCAAAATATACGCCAAAAAATGAAAGGGGGTTAAAGCTTGAACATATATGTTCTTATATAATTGATATTGACGCAAGCTTCTTTCTTCTTCAAATTCAAAACTGTTAAAAATATACAGTAACTTTTGCTATATGTAAACTGCTTGAGATAAAAGTGCACCCTTTTGTTGCATTGCATCCAGTACTATAGAAGTTGGTTTTAGCAACTGTAGAAAATCTTCAGCCATTCTTTTAATACAGATACCTGAATTTAAAAAAAAAAAACACTAGAATAATATGATCTTTATGCTCTTCACATATTAATAACAATTTTGGCTACTCATTAACATAGATCTCAAGACAATCTGAAAGTGTATTTCATCGAACACCCTGAGGTAAGACCAATTTCTTGTTCCCTTTTTCTTTATATCAAGCATTTGGCAAATGGGTATTTCTGAAGTATTTCACAATATTATTGTGTATTATATGTTTTTTTTTTATCTGCGAAGCTTCGAAATCTTTGAAGAGCAAACTAAATAAGTATGCCGAGCAACCATATGTAATTTTAGGGTAATTAGACGACTCGGTAATTTTTTTCTTCATACTGACCATGTTGCTCGCAATATCTGTAACAATACTGGTAACTTTACAGTTATATTCATTTTTGCACTTATTTATTGAGTTAGCCAATTCGGCAAGATAGTCAGCTGTATGGGGATGACCTGATGTATCTATGCTTTCTAAAAGAACACTGTTTCCATCCTCTGCAGTCAAAACGACACAGATTATCGGCTCATTATATATATTGGACCATCCATATAAGAACATGCACACAGATTGTCCGGATAACTTGTTAACTTATTTTCTACTGCTCGAAAACTGCTATTCGTTTCGTAAACGGCTTTGGCAATTTGTCTGTCCAATTCTTTTTTCTTATCTTGTCCAGTTTGCACAACAAAAGAATCCAAATGACCACTTCCACTATTTTTACATCCACCTACACTTCCCTTTTTACAGTTATCGCTTCTTTGTTTCATTGCCAACTGGATAATTTCACTCTGGCTAGTTCTAGGCTGTGACTGACAATCACCATGAAGAGTTTAAAACCACTGCTGATATCACTAGTTTCACTTTTGCAGGTTTCCCAATGACTTTTTGGTCTGTCCACTAGACCTTGCAATTCTTTACCACACTTTTTACATACTGCTCTACAACCTAGTTTGCCCACCACTTTCTTTTTTTATAAAATGCTGCGAAATACTAACTTCCTTTCTTTTGATAGATTAACCCCTAAAGCAAAAATAATACTGATAACTAAAATAAATGCGTATCGTTTATATAGCCAGTTATTACAAGTTTCGACAAAGCGGCAATCTTGCAATACTGCGCGGACAAAATTTTTACGTTAACATGAGTTTCGACAAAGGCGCAAACCAACAAAAACTACGCGAACGAAATTTGCATTTTAAAACTTCTCCAGTTTTGCTTCGTGTCTGTACGATTTTTGCCTAAAAATATTTGTTTACTTAACAAAACAAAAAATAAGCAGTTAGAAATATTTAAAAATAATAATATTCGTAAAAGCTGGTATTATTTTTTAATCAAAAAATCATGATTTAAAAAAAAAATCGATTTTTGATGTTTTAAAAAAATCATGATTTTTATCAACCCTGCCGCCAAAATTTAATTTTTTATGCAAAAATGAACTTTTACGTCTCTAGCGGGGACTCAAGCTGTTGAGCTAGAACTTTGAAAATAAGGGTAATAATACCATTTATATAAGGCAATCTTTTCCAGGTATTCAAATTCGAAATTCGAAAAAAAAATACCTATACCCCACAACGTTTATGTTGCAAACCTTTAGGAATCACTCCAAAACACATCCCCATACACTACTAAACCATCGATGGGGAGACGAAATAATGTTATGGCTGACTTCCTCGAAAGTGTTGTAAAGTAATAAAATAAAGGATCACTTTTTGAAGAAGAAAACGGGTTCAAACACCGCTTTCCGTGAGATAAGCGAAGTTAAGAAACGGTCAGTAACTTGATTAGTAACCGCCATTGAACACCGTGTGCCGTTGAGTGTGGTTCGGAGTCCACATTAAACCGTAGATTCCATCGGATGACATTACCCAAACGTTAATGGGAGACAGTTCAGAGGTAGTAAATATTTATAACGTCCGTGGTGGCACTACGGCGTTGACTAAAAGATGCCGTGAAAATGCAATATCTGCATGTTTCGGCACTTGGACAACGTAGACGCAACTGGGAAAATGCGTTATACATCTAAAAACCCGGAACCCATGTACCTGGTACTTATTCTTTATACAAGTCTTCGTGAGCTGTCGTGAAAATTAAAAAAAAAAATGTTAAGCAATTTGATTTAAAGGTACTTTAATCCACAATATAATCGTACTTTTAATACCTACTACCTCCTAAATTGTATAGTTTCATTCAAAAAAATTCTATGTAATCTATTATAGAGCTAACCCGATCATCAGCTGTTATAATTATAAACAATCGCCAACAAACTACGTTAAAAAAACGTAATTTTTTTGAAAAATTTTTGCTTTCAAAAACTGGATGCAGACTGAATTATTCACGTACAAATTATTAAAAACACAGACTTTTCACTTTTAAAAAATGATACACAGGTAATTTTAAGGTTTTGTTTATAAAGCAAATTGAATGAAGCACTTAAAAAATGTCCCTGTAGGTGTTACATTAAAGTCTGATAGCGATACCGATGAAAGTTGTAGGCGGATGTAACGACCCCAGAGAGAAATTTTATACAGTTTTCCATTTCGTAACACCATTTCTCGGGCTTCTGTTTGTTTACCTGGGATTATTACGGCCATATATTTTTGTTTTAGAAAAAAAATCCCGGAAAGTGAATGCATTAATTTTTAATTATTATTATAAAAAATTTCGTATGTAATTAGGAAAAAGAACAGAAGTAGAAACTATTGACGAACAACATAATATTTTAATAAACATAACAAAGGCCTTTAGAAAGTTAAAACACTACTTTTTGGGAGATCAGAGAAGTTAGGAAACGCTGTCGGTAACTGGATGAGTGACCGCCAGTGATCACCGGGTGTCGTTGGGTATGGTTCGGAACCTTCGTTAAACCGTAGATCCCGTCTAGATTACTCAGGCGTTAATAGGGGTAGTTCGGAGGTAGTAATTATTTGTATAACGTCCGTGGTGGTAGTACCGCGTTGACTAAAAGATGTTAAAGATTGACGGCCCTGGTGAAAAATGGGTAAAACATTTAAAATCCGGCACCCACGGTACCTAGTACCTAGGTTTCATAGGGGTCTTCGTGGACTGTCATAAGGATGAAAAGATACTAAATAAATCCAGTCAGCCGCTGAAAAATTGCAGGGTAAAAACACATTAAGGTCGAGAGCTTCACCAAAGTCGCTTGATAAATCTTACCGATAGAGAGATGTCAAAAAATAACTAGGAATTAAAGGGTGTTTTTCAGTTACGACACAAGAGCGCATTATGCGGCACAATGCTCTCTCTCCTTGAGAGAGCAAAAGAGTTATCCGAAGCCGGATTATGCGAGGCGTTGCGGTGGTTTAAACACCCAATGCTGAGCATTGTGCCGCATAATGCGCTCTTGTGCCGTAACTGAAAAATGCCAACCACAAAGGGATTTTTTCTTTACGGTTTTGGCAAACCTAAAAAATCTAGGTTGGCGAGACCACACAAATTCACAAAATATCACGCAAGACAGTTTTTTTTTGCAAGAATATAGACCGACAAAGTTTCCTAGAAACCCGCAATCGGGCAAAAGAGTCCTCGTAGTTAAAAAAAAGTGACGGATAGAAAGGATTCATATTTAGGAGGTTCTGGCAAAAAAACATATATTGCCGATATTTTAAATATTGTTTTTTGTTACTTTATCTGTGTTTTATGTGCAGTAAAAACAATGTACACTAATGCTTAATGGGGCAAACTATATTAAACACGAAACATTTAAATTAAATGAGTATTTATAATTGATTTTATTAAATATTTAGATGATTTTAAAATGTTTTGGTTAACTAAATTTATGTTAGGCTTATCCCATAATGGCTACTAAAATATTTACAACCAAAACTAACAAATGTAAATAATAAAAAGTTCATAAAAATAATCTGGGTGCATCAGCCAAATGCAATATTATTTAGTATCAGCGTATTTTGACATATGTGAATAAAATGTCAAGTGTAGTTTATCTTTTTTTTGGCATATACTTAAAATAAATTTACCGACCGCATCCCATTAAAACAAACTGGAGAATCTAAAGAAATAATAAGATAGACACAGCTTTTTTTCAAATAAGAATTCACCAAAAGTATGTGTTTCAATGGTCAAGCGTGTATGCCGCATGTGCGCCATTATAACATTCCACTGTAACCATTCATCTTATAGTCCGGATTTATCACCATGTGATTTTATTGGACCGCTGAATAAGGCATTGTGCATAAGTATCTTGGCGCCCAACCAAAAAGGTTTCATAAAAATGTAATTACGAAACTCCCGCACTGATGGTTAAAGTGCGTAGAGGGTAAATACTTGAAGTAATATTGTAAAAATCATATACTTATTGTAGTTGAATAAAAAGCTACAGTTAAATTTCGGTTTAGGTAAATTTTAACCTTTCTTGTAGCGAATATTTCCAGCCTGGTCCCAATAATAGATCCAGTAGTTTCTGTTAAAAAGGGCATTTAAAAAAAGGTCAATATTGTATCTGGTTTTTTTAATTCTTTCAAAATTAACGGAAAAAATTAAAATCAGGAAAAGATTAATTTTAATTAATGTAAAATATGCCTGGCATTTCACTGACATGACTCAAAATATGTCATGATAGTGTTAAATGTATTTCATTTGGCCCTTACACGTGGTACGTTTAGTGCGTTTTCTATTTAGGTCTGTAAAGTTTTGTGAAAATATGGCAATTATTAATTAAAAGTTAGGTACCAACAATAATTGCAATAACTGCGTACATTAAAAAAAAAAGTTTTTCTCAATTTTTCGTTCGCTAATAATTATCATTCAAGATATTCGTAAAGAAGAACGACTATCTTGAAAAATGTTCTGGTTAGTTCACGTTTAAGGTATGTTTTTTATGGAAGTAATCAAGAAACAATTTTGTTGATAACTGCATAAAAGAATAGTCATTCATTGTCCTATAATAGTTAACAGTGGCGGATTTAGGACCAATTATATACTAGATGATAGTGGGCTAAGGACACTTGGGTAAGGAAAATGTTCATTTTGGAATTTGCGAAAAACAGGTAATTTTTTGGGTGCCTCCCCCCCCCACCAGGAAAAAATCGAACTTTTAAAAGCAAATCCTCTATTTGTATTTTTTTCGTGAATTTGATTAAATTTTATCGTCAAATCCCAAATTTCGAAAAATATTGGCATACTTTTCTTGAAATCAGAAGCATCTGAAATATTTGCATAAAAAAAAAGGTTGGGTAAAATAATTTTAACGGACTATGGTTTTTAGAAAAACATAGATAATTTTGCAAAATCTGGGATTTGATCAAATTTACAAACAATTTTATCTGGCAAGGGGGAGGACCCAAAAAAACAATTTATTTTTTACAAATTCCAAAATACAATTTTTTTAACCAGTGTTTTTCTTGAGGCCATTAGCATCTGGTACAATGGCGGATTCAGAGAGGGGCAAATGGGGCGATCGCCCCCGTCAGCCAAAAAATAAAAGGGGAAAAATTAAAAAAAAAGTCAAAAATGGAAGAACGTAACTGTTGTTACGGTACTTAGTTAGTTATTAATTAAAAACTTTTTATGTTGCCTATTGCATTTGGTTAGGCATTAGTTATTTGTAAAAAATAATGTGTTCGCTATAATACGTAGGCCTACTAGTACAGGAAACGAAGCTGAAAAAAATGCAAAACCTGTAATTTGCATGAAAATTTGGGATTAAGTTTAACTAACCCTCCCCTTCAAAACCTATATTATGCCGATGGGCGCTTTTTATTTTTTACGGGTGAAAAATACCCTTTATTGTTAAAACCTATAGAGCTATACATTAAAGCTTAAGTTGAGTAAAATTTGACTCAAATAGGTTGAAAAAGTAGTATTTTGTTTCTTTGAAACATTATTTGAAATATTTCAGCCCTTAAAAGTCAAGCCTTATTATGATTTTTTTTTAATTATCATAAGAAATTAATATATTGTTACAGTGTTTGCATGAAAATTTTGGATTAAGCTTAACTTACCCTTCTCTTCAAAATCTTCATTATGCTAAAAGACGCTTTTTATTTATTTAGGGGTAAAAACTACCTCTTATTGCAAAAATCTTCAAAACTTTCTTAATATAAAATTAGGCTCAAATATGTTAAAAAATAAGTATTTAATTGTTTGAAACATTATTTAATATATTTCAACCCTTGAAAATCAACCCAAAAACAATTATTTACCCTAGAAAAATTAACATATTGTCACAGAGTGGTAATTGAAAAATATGACTGCTCAAAAGTATTACTAATTTAATTTTGTAACATTTTAATCCTCAAAAATCCACCCCTTACAATATTACAAAGCAAAAAATAGTACAAAACCGCGGATTTTTTAAAAAATGCATCGAATCGCATAAAAAGTTGGAATTAAGTTCGACTCACCCTTAAAGAGTGCATCATGCAAATAAGCGCTTTTTTATTTTTTAGGGGGCGAAAACTACCCCTTATTACTAAAACCTTCAAAACTTACTTCACTTTCATATTTAAGCTTAAATCAAGTAAAACTTGGCTCAAATAAGTTAAATAATAAATGTTTAATCTTTGAAATATAAGCTGAAGTAATTCAACACTTAAAAATAACCCCTATTATGGATTAATGAAAAAAATATGTTTAATGGTTAAAATAGAAAAAATACGTACAATTATATTAAAAAATGTATTGAAATGAAAAGATATTTACAAAAAAATGTATTTGGGCTTTTAGAATGCCCCAAAAAATTGGTTTTTAAGCATAACTCCTTCAGTTTTTGTGATAAAAAGTTCTTTAAAAAACCATTTTGTTGGTTTTTTTAAGAGCTATAAGTGCTATATATTAAAATTGTTTAAAACCCTTACTTTTTTAAAGGAGTGAGTCTAAACGGCTGAAAGAAAGTAGTGCTCGTCTATACACACGCGTTTTAAACGTTTATATCTCACTAAATTTCCGTCATACAGTAAATTAAAAAATAAGTAAAATGTTTGAAATTTTTACGACGTACCTTCCTTAGGTTTTGAGTTTTTTTTTTATAAAAAAAAGGTAGTTTTTTATTAAAATCGGTTAAAATTTTAAAATGTATTTATGATACATAAATAAAGAGATTTGAAAAAGAGCTACGACTCATTTTAATTAGGGTGGTAATTAAGGGGTTGTTTTTGAAGATTTTTGCACTCGAAAAATTTTGGTCTAACCTTATTTAAATTATAACTCACTCAATTTTTATGATATGTACCTTTTTTTTAAAGAAAGGTCTTTGCAAATTCTTCAAAAAAGTGATTATTTGTTTTCCTCGAAAAATACGTAGATTTTGCGTTTGCCTTTGAAACTATAAAATTTTGTGTTTGATGAATAACAGCTAAACAACAACTTGGTTTGTAGTGGTCCCACAGAAGTTACAAAAAAAACATTTTATTCGTTTTTTTAAAAACTACAGTTTTGTTATTTACAGTTTTTTTGATAAAATACATACTTATCGAGTTATTTGCGAAACGATTTAAAACGTTGATTTTATCGACGAAAAACTTCGACTTTCAATTGCAATAACTCGAGAAGTATGCATTTTACAAAAAAAAATGCATAGAATATTTTTGCTTAGAAATCATTTTTCTATCGATTCCTGTGGTTAAAATATAAAAAAATTCCACTCCCGAGATGGTTTGGCAACCACCCCCAAGGTAAAGGCGCCCTTCGGAATGATATAGATTTTGATCCTTGGACTATTTCCTACCTACTGTCAAAGTTTCAAGCCATTCTATGCATTTTGAAAAAATTGCTAGGCGAAATGGTTCGTTTCCTGGATTATACCGTAATATGTAATTTACAAATGAAGACAGACGGGTGGCTAACCTGGACGGGGGACTCCCGAACATCCGGACCTCAGACCTCGTCTACGTTGAGGGGTATTCTAATACAAAAACCCCTCAAACTCCCCGGTTATTCTGCCTAAGACCGCCCCCCCCCCCGTAAAGATTTTGTAAATCCGCCCTTGATCTGGTATATATTTGTGTGAGTCCCATGGCTTACTTTATAGAACTCAAAAGTTTGAAAATTCCAGATCCGCCATTGATAGTTAAGTCATTTAAGAAACCAGTGGTGTACCAGTTTTTTAACGTCCCTGTTAAACTGGAAACTTAAATAGCCAGTTGTTAAAATATTTATAGAAAAATGGCCAGAAGACTTAATAGCTATGTGGAAAACGAAATAGTATATATTAGTATTTTTTTTCTATTTTGCCACCTATAAAAACGAAAACATCTCAACATTTGAAAAAAAAACAAATAGCTCAGTCAAGGGATTTCGTTTATTAATAGATATAATTTCATACCGCGTAATTAAGAATATTACTTTCAGGCTATAACTTTGCATTTTACACAGACCGTAACCAACTTTAGCACATGTATAAAATTCAGCAATCAACCCAATAAACCCCTTTTTTTAGTGGAATAATCTAAATCTAGAGATCATTTTAAATATGACTGCTCTAAAATTTATAACAAAAGCATAATTTTAAATTTTATTTTATATATTTTTTGCTCATGAGTACCTACGTTTCTATCGGGAAGTTTCGATGCGATCGGCTGGTCCCATGCAACTTCACTCTCAGAAACCCGATATAAAAGATCTTTTGTATCGGACATTAAAAATGCTGTTGGTATTAAAAAATGTCAAAAATGTGATCGAATAAACAAAACTACAGCCCGAACGTGATTTTGTGGTCATCCGAAATAATTATCTAAATAAAAACATTTAAATGTTTCCATTCTAAATAAACAAAAAATACGTATGTTATGAAAAATAATGAATATATAAAACAAAAGAAACTGCTCCATTATTTTTAATCAGATTAGATCTTGATATAATATTTTTTAAGGCAAAGTTTATTATTTATAAAATCAAACCATTCAATTATGTTAGTTTTATTAATTTTTTTAATGTCTGTCCGTTTAGAAATCGCGGAAAAAAACTGATTTTAACGAATACGACACCATCATTTATAAATTATTTGCACTAAATTAAAGTTTTTTTAAAGAAACATTTAATTTATTTTAAGTAAAGGTATGCGCTTTCAAAGATTGGATTCATTTTTTCTCGTTAAATATTTTGTGGCTTTAAAATATTAAATCGCTTTTCCCAGGACGGTTTAAAATATTTTTTAATGCACCAAGATGTCCGATTATGTCCGATAACTGACTGAGAGCAAAATCCAACAGCGGTTTAAGAAATTAACCTCAAAAATGTAGTGATATACTTGTGTATTATTGGTTGTTTATTGGAAATATTTTAGTTTAAAAACACTGAACGCTGGACTTTTTGGCATGTTAAGTATTTATTGCCACCTTTATCTGTTTTTAATTTAAATCAAGAATTGCTCATATAGATTAAGTCAAGTCTGTTGTTACTAAAAACTGACTAAAACGTATTAAAAAAATGAGACACTCCTAAAAACAAACGAAAAAACGATCTCTTTTGCTTTAATTAAAATTACTTGTTAAAGTATTTTCAATTATCTAGTAAAAAATATACAAAATGGCTATTTTACATTATTTTTTAAATAAGAGGAAAGCCAGCAACATGGCTACGTTTAGATACTTAACCTTATATCAAATAAATAAAAAGTTCTTCATCTTATTGTCTGATCGTAAAATAAATTGTTATGCTGGTGCTTTAATTTGCAAGAAAAATTTCTCACGCACCGCCATTTGTCAAATTACAACTTTTTTTCTTTTTATTACAGTACGTCTAGTAACATTTTAAGTATCTTCTTTAATTTTTAGAACTAAGTTTTAAACCATCCTGTATAAACCCATTAATAAGGTAAGTTGTTCCTATTTTTTTTAAATCCTCTCAGTAATTTAAAGAGTTTTAATAGTGTTGCTACTTACTACCTATTTTTAATATATATCCATAAAGTAAAAACAACTTTAAACAAATTACTAAATAAGTCTGGGAAAAAAATTTATATTACTAACTGACATGTAAGGTAATTCATAACTAATAGGACTGCCTTGACACCTTATATAAATAAATGTATTATTTTAAGATCAACTACCTTTTAACAAGGCATTGGACTATTAGTTAAACAATTTAAATATTATTTATTTCAATGAGAAAACCTGCTGTAAGACACCTACGTATGTCCATGTCAAAAAAATACCATTTCTGGTATAATCTTCAAATGTATAAATACTTTATAATTATTAAAATAATATTATTTTTTTTTTAAATAATGACTAGTATGTAAAAAAATTAATTATTATATATCTAGTATGCATCTGAACCAATCTTTAATAACTATACATATAGACAAATGTCCTTGTAAAACTCGGAAAAATTTACTTATGTATATAGGAAGTACGTTTTTTATGGGAATGTAAAAATCTCAAGCACTCATATAAATTATATTTGTTTCTTTGGTAATATGGTATTAAAAATTCCAGTTTAAAAACAATATATTTTATTTTTTTATAATTTAATATTAAACAGCATATTAATAGGCTCTCCTGTAAATACATATTAAGTTATTAGGTGTATATCTAATTACTTTGATAAAAAAAAACTATCAACAGAATGATTTACTGCAAAGATAACAAAGTCTAAGAAAACACACACAGTTTTTAAATCCGTACATTCAATTTGGATGTATTAAAAACACAATTTTAAATAATTTCTATTTAAAATATCCTAAAACGGCTTCTACATACACACTTAAATTGTTTTGGTTTCAAGAAAACATATTTGTTCCTAACACAGAGTAGTACCACGATCGTGTTATTAAATCATATCACAGAGAAAGTTTTTTATGTAATTTGGCCAGCATCAATGTATACATAAAATCACCAAATATAATATCCGCCTCAACAGATTTCAAATTTAAAAAGTTGCAAAACAATACTAACACAAAAACATGGGTTTATTTTTAATAAAAAAACCCCCTATAGAGACGGATGTTCAAACACAACATTGAATATAAAATAATGTTAGAAAGTGCTTACCTCCCAATAATTAATGTTTATCTTATTTTATATTGCACTGTCCTCAGTGAATTAAGTCGAATAATTTTTTAACGAATTTACAAAATACTCCTTCGAAAGATCAAATAAACAGACTGACTTGACAGACTGCACGATAAAAATTTGCAGACAGCTGTCAAAACTGTTTTCAAATCTGGCAGAATAAGTTCGTTTTTAAAATATTTTTTGCTGCCTAATAAACAATAACTAAATTAAATTGTATGAAAAAAAGTAAAAAAATAGGCTCTATACTTAAATATGTATCCTAATTATTTAAATTACGACATTTATTTCTTTTTAACCTATTTATTTTTCTATTATCTTGCCACAGAAACATAAAGAATTAGAAAAATATTGTAACAATGTATTTTTGACAAAATGGCGGCCATCTATGAATGTAGTGTAGAACTAGTATAAACTGACTATGGCGGTATAACAGATATTTGTTTTATTAACTGGTCACTTTTATTCGGTAACATAGATACCGTACTTATCAGTAGGTAGCTTCGAGCATTACCTTCCAGAGGCAACCTTGCTGCTTGGCCGTGCAAACAGCGTTGTGAGACAGAAGTCGCAATACGTCTAGTAGTCTAGTCTTTTTGCTCTCGCTCCACGTGCTGATTGGTCAGCAAGAATAGGTATATATTTTGCCGGCTAATCAGCATGCAGAACAGAAGATTGTAAACATATCGCGTCAATTGTGCCACTAGCAGGTATATGTTCGAAGGATATAATAGTTTTAATTGGCAATACAGGTATCATACTGATCAGTTGATATCATGATACTATTACTAGAAGATAAAACCACTTGGCGATTTAATTTCGTACGACGTTGCGCATGCGTCCTCGATGCATCAATTCTGCTTTCGGTTGGAAACGTGTTTAAAGCCTTTTTTAACGTTTATTGTATTTTGGCATTACTTAGACTTTAAAAATAAATAAACATGCGCTTAATCCATCTAACATCTAAACAGAAATCGGAATGCCATAATTAAAACTCGCCGTTTCTGGAAATTGTCATCGAGTGACGTAAGGCTGCGAAGAAAGATAGGCTTATCTCAATAGCGGTAGGTTTTTAAACTAAATCGTCGAGATAAATATATCATGCATACTGATCGGTACGTTGATTTGTTACTGAAATTGAAAATTTAAACAAATCTGCCAGGAGGAAACGTCAGTCCCCCGTTCCCACTTCCAACATCATTTCTGCTGTCACTTGAATAGTGCCAGCCCTAGCAAACCTACTGCCTGTGGCCATGGCCTTCTAGTTTATTGACACCTCCCTGGCCATAACCTGAAAATTTTCAAATACAATCGGTGATAAGATTGTCAACAATTTTTAAACTATTACTTTAAACAAAATGGGTAAGATATTTACTTATGGTACTATTTTTCTTTAAATTAACCACTTGTTTTTTAGCGTCCACAACTAAAACGTCATTTATACTGGCAAGTATAAGCTGCCTTTTGTTGTTTTCCTCTATGCAAATTTGGAAAAGTTGGCTGGCATCTTCGAGTCAACAAACCTACGGAGTCTCTGGATCCTTCCATTATTATTGCTTGAATTGAAACCGCTTTGGAAAATCCTACAATCTTGGATTGTTTCCTGAAGGTTTGTTGTTTTATTATTTTAAAGTCCTATTTTCTGTATTAAAAAATTCTTATGACGTGTTACAATCCTGTGATTATCATCATTGCCTACAGTAGGCATAACACAATGATTACAGGACCAAAATGCCTCATTAAAAAATTTAATAGTTTTTATTTAAAGAAAAAAAGCATAGTTTTTTTTGGTTATTGTTGTTACGACAACGCCGATTTTGACCAATTTTGGTATATAGGGTTTTTTTTGGGGCGCTGATCACGAATCTGAAAAAAAAATTAGTTGGAAACGTTTTGTTTTGGAGATATCCATCATCAAACTAACCTCTTTTACACTATTCCTCATTCTTTTTGTACAGAATTCTTGATGTTTCCACAAAGTTGGCATACAATATTTTATAAACACCTTTTAAAAACTTGTTTTTATATTTATTTTACTTTTTTTTCTATTTAATTGCAAACCTTCACTTTCAAATGCCGCAACCATTTATACACAAGGAATTTTATCAGCAAATATGGCCGCGGCCTTTGAAATTAAAACCTTGCAATTTAATGGAAAAAAGGTGAAAATAAATTTAAAAAGGTCTTTATAAAATATTGTGTGCCACTTTAATCCAAAAATTAAGAATTGTGTACAGAAAGAAGTGGAAATATAGTGAAAATGAGATTAGTTTGATTATGGATATTTTAAAAACGAAACGTTACCAACAATTTTTTTCCATTTGTGATCAGCGCCGTAAAAAACCCCCGTAAAACAAAATTGGTTCAAATCGGAGTTGCTGCAACTTTCTAGACAACTTTATTACCTTTTTTTTATTTTTACTTACTGGGTCTATCACCCATTCAAATGAAATTTGGTATTCCGGTGTTTTTTGAAGCGCTGTACAAATCCAAGGGGAGGGCCTCGTTAGTAAAAAATTATTCAAAATTTGAAGTCTATTCCCTTTTTTTCTGTATTGTTACTTCTGATGTGGCATTTATTTCTTGTAGTTACTTTTGCACTAGTAATGGCCGTATCAGCAGCAGCAAGTGTTCACAGAGTAGCTGGGACATCTTGGTAAGATTTATTTTGTAAATAATAAATTATAGGATATGATAAATCCATAAGTAGAAATTGTAGTTTACTAAAGATTTTTTTTATATTGCATGTGGTCTAGTTTTTAAAAGTTTGTAATCAGTTTGCACACAGTTTAAAAAATGATTTAAAATCAAACAAAAATATATTCTTATTTAAAATTTTTAAATTTAAAGTTTAACTAACGTTAAACTAATGTGATTAGCTTAGC
Source organism: Listronotus oregonensis (assembly GCA_019359885.1). Lineage (NCBI taxonomy): Eukaryota > Metazoa > Arthropoda > Insecta > Coleoptera > Curculionidae > Listronotus > Listronotus oregonensis. Next base: position 56,925 of record JAHBCN010000356.1, on the reverse strand, counting down.
TGTTTATTTTTTTGACAAAGGTATTTTTCCATCAGAAGACATATAACATGTAACTGCTTAAGCTGGTTGTACTATATTTATGGTTATGAGAATTATATTTGTTGATATTTAAATAATATTAATATTTTTTTAGCCTACTATTATCGCTGTTGGCATTATACTATCTCAACAAGTATTCCCAAAAAGTATATGCTCAAGTTGCTCCACAACCCGTTACGACAGGAAAGAAAAAGAAAAATAACTGAAAGTTGCTAAAAAAAAGTTTGAGTCTCAAGTCCCCCAAAAAAAAAACTAAAGCATTTTGTATATTTTAAATTGGACACTTATTTTTTATACATAGTGATTAGTTTGGAATGTGTTAATACTGTTTTTTTACATAATACTTTTGCAGGTCCAGGTTAATAAATAAAAATATTTTTTACTTTATCTGGTGTATTGAATTGTTTTGTTTTAATTTTAATTATTTTGAGGAAAAAGGGATTATTTTCATGCATGCATCTATAATTTGTATATCTAAATTCATATTTTTGAAAAGCTTTTACAGGTTTACCAATATGTACATATATTTTTTTTCTTCACTAATTAAGTAATACAAATTTATCAATATATAATTTGTGTTTATTGGTGTCATCTTTTATAATTACAAAAATTGCCGGTAAAAGCTTCAGGTATATTCAGATTTTTTCATTAAATATTGAACCGTGATCTCATTCCTAGAAACAAAATATTGTCCTTCCAACGTTTTAGGGCACACTGAAGTGACTGTTGGGACTAAACAAGGTAGAGCAAAAAAGCTATCTTTTTTATTAAGTACTCAAACATCAATATTTTACGTAATAAAGAAAATCTGCCTATAATTAACTTATACACTAGCGCAAGTAAGGAAGAAAATAAGGTGGTGGTGTCTGTCAATTAACAATGTATTTAAATAAAACCACTTTTTTTCTGTAAAAATTAGTTTCTATAAGTTTATAAATACTCTCTCTATTAATTAAAATTAATACATAAATATTTATTAAATGTCATAAAATTATTAACAACATTAATAATAGCAATAAAATGGACAAGAAAACGATTAACTTTAACAATGTAAAAATATTACTAGATGTCGAGAGGTGAAACTGACATTTATTAACACAACTACTAGTAAGTACTTTACTGACTTCTCTGGACGACCTGTCACTGTCATCATCTGAAGGCAAACGTACTTGATGTGTCATCAGGAATTCAACCTAAAAATAAAAATATCCATAGTGAAAACACTTACAAACCTGACAAATATATTATAAAAAATCTCTCAGACAGGCTAAAATATGTTAAATAATCTGATTTTTGGTTACCATCAATCTTAAAAAAATTATTTGTTTTTGAAGGCAAGAAAATAAATTGTGGTTATGTTACGTTGCCCACTGGTTTTTCTTTTAAAACTAATCATCTTGAAATTGTTTTAAAATAATAGAAAACACTGAATAGACCCCGAAAAGTGCATAAGTGCATTTAAAAGAAAAGTTTTTTAGTAAATGCAGCAATATTTACAGATTTCTTTAAATCCTTTAAATTAATAAGGAATTCGACATAGACTTGAACTTACATTTTCAATCCAACAAAGGTTGTCTATATTAAAAACTTTCCTAAGGTCTTGCATTTAATTATATTTTACACAACAAACAAAAATACAGGCAAAACAAGCTTTGACAGTTGCTTGACATGTATGCAGCCGGCCTAAAAGGATTTTAACGAAAATAATTTTTGGCTATGTTTTAAGGTTATTTATTTGTTTTTTTTTAGTTTAACTCTTTTTCCCCTAATTTTAAATTATTTAGGTATAATGACATTAAACCAATAAGTATTGCCCCTACATAATACAAAAAATAGTAAAAATTATAGTTTTAAAATTAATGCCGTTTCTAGGATTTCTTTTCGAGTAAAGTTTCGTAAAATTTTCAAAGGAAAAGTGATTAGGTAACATAAATGGCTTTTTTTATAATAATACATAATTTTCCCAACAATAATTTCGTAATTATTCCCTGTAGGGACAATACTCAATGGCGATAACGGCTTATCCTGATGCATAGTTTATTATTTTAACTACTTTTCCAAACACCTTAGCGTAGTGTCCTGATTTGTCCTAATTTTAGTATATTTTTTTTACAGCTTGATTTAGCTTAAGCAAAATATTTTTTTAAATTTTTTCTGCTAAAAGATATCTAATTAAAATATACTAACTTAAGACCTCCGGGTACACTAGGGACTCTTTGCAAACTACAGTCTAACCTAAACATGCTATGGGAATCATGTGACTGTGTCATATTGGAATTAGTGTTTAGACCAAACAGCAACTCGGATGGTTGGGCAGTTCGCCTTCTTATTTTTGATCTGTTTTGAGGTACTTGTGGTTCAGGAACTTGTAGCCTAAAAGTAAACATTTATTAAACTCAATTCTTATAATTTTATTAATTTGTGTCTTATTTTGTATTCTTTATTCATTTTAATATATATTTTATATATTGTTGTATATTGTGGCAGATTAATTTCTTACAAAATGTTCTTTGGGTTATCCGGAAAGCAGAAAACGCTTTGAAAACTTCTTTAAAATACTGGCGTAGGTAGGGGGGTAACCCTCCCAGGATCTAAAAATATTTAAGGTTTGCAAACTAATATCTGCTATAGGCTATAAAAACAAATTAAATATTATAGGAATTTGAAAAAAACGAAATTATTATATTTATTATTTTCTTGGAGTGAAATGTTTATTCCTTCTTGCAATTATATTGTAATACTACGATAGGCTCTTTGATATATTCATGACTTGTTATTTCTAGCGACACCGAAATCTAACAAAGCTTTGGCGGCCATATAGATCGGCAAAACATACGGGTTTGATACAGGTATTCACAATGGGCGAATTGTATAAAAAATATTTAAAATATATTTAGTAGATCCAATAATTTAAATCAAATTAATATGTACAAGGCACCAGTATAGTTATTTAACACACCTAGGCGAAAACTGTGTTTTAAAATTAAAACATTTTTTTTAATGTGAACGTGATATGCCAGATTGTAGAACTTACTTTTTTTTGCTATGGAAAATTCTAATAATTCTTTGAAGTGTTAAAAAATTTAAAATAAATAAGCGCGGCAGTCAAAAAACTTTCAATTTACATTTTGTTTATTGTTTAGCAAATTTAAATTTTTGTTACGTTATGTGTACTATCTGACCAGTCTTCATAGTTTACTGCTAAATATGAATACACTTCCATCGTTTTTTATATTTTATGCAACCAGCCGAAGTTCGCGTCCCCGCTCCGTAACAACGTAATCTGGTCAGTCAGGTAATAACATAATAATAGGGCGACCCCCATAATTAAATATCTAATGGAGGCTACCACACATGTTAAGCCAAGTTCAATTTAAAACAGCAATTTTGTAACGAAACCCATCACTTTTTAAGTATTTTCGATTAAAAGTCTGTTTTCTAAAGTTGTTTTTGCAGATTTCTTGCGTGAAATTTTTCTTTTTGCAATTTTTATACCTGTGAAGTGCTATTTTTCTGGCAGCAATGCGTCCATTTTGGTAAATATTTTAGTGATTTTTAAAGTTGGTGTCCCTTTGACAATACAATTAGGTAACCTAACTTAGAAGAGCGTCGAGCGTTTGGTAAAACATGTTTATAAATAACAGTTAAAAAAATAAATTGTACATTTATTTTATACTTAAGAATTTTACAAAATAATTAATTAAGTTTGTTTATAATTTTTAAAATGCTATTAATATTAAATTATTAAATTTATTGTCCAAACAAAATTGCAGCAATAAATATTAAACTGTAAAGCTATTTTTACAGTTTGAAGGATTTTGTTTGTAAAATGTTTCTTGCTGCAATTTTTCCTATCTGCGCATGCGCAAAAGGTACCAACCTTAAAATATTTTGACACTTTACAGTTACCTTAACCTAGAAGACTAGCGTTTTGACACTTTAAGCGTTTACTTCTTAACAAATCATAGTCAAATAATGAAAGACCAAAATGAAGTTAAAAATAAATCCTAATGGTCATTCTTTTGTTTTTACCTAAGATACAAAATAATTAAATAAATTGTTTACCAATTTCAGTATGTTGGTAAAGCTTATAGTAAAAACAAATTACAGTAGTAAATTTTAAACTGTAAAAATTTTGAATAAAATTGCAACCAAGAAAAATTGCAGCAAGAAAAAATTTTACGCAAGAATATCTGTAAAAACCGTTTATTGCTATTTTCACACTTTGAAAGTTTTCTTGCAATACATTTTTCTTGCGGCTGTTTTTCTTGCATGCAAGTTTATTCAAAATTTTTACAGTTTAAAATGTATTGCTGCACTCTTTGACAAGTTTATCAACTTACAGAAAACTGGTTTATTTGTAAATAACTTATTTAACAATACATAAGAAAACACTCAAATTGCAAAAATACAATATCAGACTAATTTGCGTCTTTAAAGGTGCAACAAAGAACAAAAAAAATAAGAGTGAGAGTGTCACAATATACCTACCCAAAATAATAAATGGCAAATGCATTATTTTGCAGATTTCAAAAGTGAAAAATACTTACTGTGTATCCATAGGTGCCGGTGATGTAGATCTAGATGAATTATTTGAACTTGTAGTATCATTCGTGTTGCTTGACATACTGGTCACCAACTCCTTGGAAAAAATAGGAATCTCATTGTGAAGCAAGTGATCTAACAACTGGCCTTTCACATTGGCTTCTTGTTGTAACTAAAAAATATTCAAATAATTATTTTAAAAAGTTTATACCAAATGGATAAAGAAGCTGGTTATGTCATAAATTTTAAAAATTGTGTGGGAGTTGGTGGTTATTCTCTAATAAAAACAACAGCACTGGCCTTTCCTTTTAAATTGTTATATGCAATAAATAATAATCAATGCAAATTGTTTCCTGTCTGCATTTCTTTATTTTAAACACGTTAAATCAATCAGCGCATTCGCTAAAATTTAAAAATATTTTATAAAAGAACTGATAGTTGGTACAGCAAAATTTATAATATGTTACAATGAAAGGTACAGTTTTCAGCAGGTCTAATAACCAGTTGCAAAAATAAATAAAGTTAAAAAACATATGTTTACCTCTGCCAAATTAGCCTCATTTTCCCTGAGTTTTGCATCTCTTTGAGCTACGGCGTGGCTCTGTGCTAAAGTCATGTTGTAAAGCTTCTGAATAATATATTTAGCTTCATTAATATCATATACTGATGCTACAATTTGTTCTAAGCCAGCAGTGTCCGCCGGATCTAAAGTTTTTTCTATATCCATAACATTATGCTGGGTTTCACTAATAGTTTCTTGCACATAGTTGATGTTTTCTTTAATATCTTCTATATAACTATCTAGTTGAACAATATCTTGGCCTTTTTGAACCCCTTGTTTACGTCGTTCTTCTAATATTTCTAATTCTCGACCTAAAATCAAATTAAAAATAAGAACAAATGTAATCGTGCTTATTATGTAGGACCTTGCATATAAATAAAAAATGAGCCTGCTTACCAAGTGCTTCCCGCTTTTCCAAGAAATGTTCCATTCGAACTTCCTGTTCAACTAGTCCACGACGGCTTAATGCTATTTTGTTAATCGACTTTTCCACCTGCAACCATTTTTGTTTAGCCGTTCTGTCTGTAGAAAATACCTTGTTTGGAAGTCTTCCGGATGCTTTTAAACTTAGCCTACCTCTTTGGCTCTTTCTTAATACTGATACCTCTTCTTGTTTTCTCTTAAGAACTTGATCTTTAATTCGTCGTTCATTTTCCATCGTTTTTATAACATTGGCGTTCTTTCTAGATTCTTTTCTCAACTTTGCAATTTCACGTTCTCGTCGAAGCTCTGCTTCTTTGTGTTTCTGGCTCTCTTCTTTCATTTTATTAATAAGTCTAACTTTAGCTCTCTTCATCTCTAGTAGTTCATCCTTATAGGCTTTAAGTTGTTGTTCGTGTTGACTGTGATTTCTTACTAATCTGGAGTGTTCTTTTTGAGCTGCTTGTAGCTTTTTTAATTCTTTTTGCATATCGTTAATCTTCCTGGTGTAGTCCTCTTTAACCTTTTTAACTTTATCGGAAGGTTCTGAGTGCGAGCTATATTTGTGAAGCATCTTATCCCTTTCTTCCTGAGTACTTTGAATACGTAGTTGTAATTGCATTAATTTGTCTTCATAATGTTGTCGCATAGTCTGCATTCTTCTTTGAGATAATTCAAGCTCATCAATAAGTTTCTGTTTCATATCAATATCGTTGGTTAATGTAATTAGTTCATCGTTAAGTTCTGTATTTACATCTTCATTTTCACTGGTAGATTCGTGTTCACTATCACCATCGCTTTCTTGCTCAATTTCAAGCGATCTTCTGTTTAATGCCTCTTTCTCCCGCTGCAAATTTCTTTTTGCTTCTTCTAGTAAAGATGTGTTGTCATCGATTAAACTAGAACTCAGAAGCAAGCTGTGTCTTTGAGGACTTTGCGAGCGACTAAGCTGTTTCCTTAGTTGCTCACAAGTGTTGTTAGATTCCATAAGTTTAGCTCGGAGCTCCTCAATTTCCTTGAGGTATGCTTGAACCATATCCACTACCTCACTGTTAGTACCACTATTAATCCACCCCCCTATAGCTTTTTCTGCTAGTAAATTAGTGTTTTTAAGTGTTAATGCATCAATAGTTTCTTGCATCGCTTTAACCCGTGTCCGTAAGTTGTTAATTTCTCCCTGTAGCATATTATTTTCGTAAAACATGTCGTTAACGGTTTCAGTGCCATCTTCTCCTATAATTCTTTTGCCTTGCTTATATTCAACCAGTTCTAATTGAAGCTGGGCTATTTGTTGTCTCAGCTGAGATATAGTTTTAGAACTCTTGTCTTGATTAATGAAAATCTTGTTCTTAATATTACGCGCTCGGTTAGCGTACTTAAGTGTATTGAGAGTCTCCATAAAGTCTCTATCACTAGGACTAACACAAGCTATCATCACAGTCTTACTATTTCCACCTAAACTATCTTGTAAAAGCCTTGTAAGCTTCGAATCTCTATAAGGTATATGTAAAGCCCGTTTGGTTTTATCGCCTAAAGCTGAAATAACATTTCCTAAAGCTAGTAAACCACAGTTAATTGAAATCCCTTCCTTTTGTCGTTCGCCAGTGGCGCCAGTCCTTTTTAGTCTCTCCGAACCTGCCAAATCGACAAAGTGAAATTTGGCACTAAGCGTTTCGAACTCATTTGAAATTACGTTTTCATCGTCAGAGGGAACCAGTCTTTGTTGCTTAATATGTAAGGTAAATATAGCATGCGACCTTGACGATTGGGTATTCATCTGAGTACTGGCAGTTGTACGGGATAATGCTCCCAACCTTAAACATTGTAAAGCTTCTTCAGCAGATTGTACTGTTTTAAAAGTAACCCCTTTTACTTGAATTCCTCCATATGGATCTTCGTGAATTTTGTAAACCTTTTCCTAAAACAAAAAAATTATGAGATTTGATTTTGATACACTGTGCATCAGAATGAACGCATAAAATAAATGCGAATTTTTTTTATAAATGTTTATTAGTAAAGTAAGCAGAACTTAAGTGTATTTTATTGCTTAATTTTATTGGCTATTGCGGCAAAGGACTTTTTCCATCGAATCTCATATTGTATTATACAAGTTCTTTTCGAACGATAAAGCGGTTGATGTATGAATGAAATGTATGAAGTAACTTTTGAAAAGGATTAAGAAAAGTTATAAGAACGCATATACTCACTTTTGTATATGACGGATTAAACAAATCAATGACTTCCTCATTATACAACTCCATAAATTGTACTGTGACTTTAAATTCGGGGGCTAGGAATCCATTCTCGTGTGCTCTGTCAATTCGAGATTTAATTCCGTCGAAAAGGTGGTGAATGGCTCTTGGAATTATCCCTTTTTGTTCGTTTGGCAATTCAACATCGAAACCCGTTCCCATCGTGTAGGTTTTCCCTGACCCCGTTTGTCCGTATGCAAGGACTGTGGCATTGTACCTGTTGATTTATTTATATTTTAACGCAATTAGGAAATTAAGGTAATTCGGGGTGTAGAGCATGACGTAAACACCTTTTTACCAGTACAAGGTCAATTTGTGTTTTGTTGGGCATTAGAAAATTATAAATGACTGCTGACTGATTTAGGTTTTTATCGATATTACTGTCTTAAATATGTTTTAAATATTCTCGAAAAACTAACTGGCACTGCATAAAGGTTCAAATATTATTTTTAAATGCAGTGGTAGGGGTATCCAAATAAAGGTTCCTCCATTGGTAATTAGTCAAAATACAAAATTGTTTAGTGTAGCAAACTAGACTCGCGTCTAGAGAAACCCCGGATATTATGGCTGGCGAGCTTCTTTACAGTGTTGACACATGAAACATGTTTTATTATGCAGAGACGGCGCGTAATAAATAATGCATTTATGGCTGGTTGCACCAACAATTTTAAGAAACCCTTAGCGTTAAGTATTCCTAAACTTCAACGTAGCAATCATGTTGTGCAACAGATTTTGAAAACGGTATACAGCTTTTAAGGGTCCCTTAAAACTATTGTGCAACCGGCCATTAATGTAAATGAAAAAGAACCTTAACCTTAAAAAGACTTAATTTTTTACGTCTAAAATATAATTGGGAAAAATAAAAAGCGACTTTAACTAACCAGAACTAACCATGACCCACTAAAAATGAAGGCTTTTGAATTTGTAGTAATTATCCCTACATAAAAGTTATTTAACAAAATTTTTATAATTTTTGATATGGTAGAAGTTATAATTTTTTTTTAAAGTTAATTATATAATTATTCCCAGGTTTTTTCTAAAAGTGTAATTATATAGGTATTTCCCAGGTTTTTTCTAATACGTTGTTAAAATTTTGGTTATAACTTCTACAAATAATTTGGACAAATTTAAAAGCTCTAAGTTCCAGTCGGTCATGGTTAGTTCTGGTTAGTTAAAGCGGATTTTTATTTTCTCCAATTATATTGCAGACGTAAAAATGCGAGGACGTATTAGAAAAGACCCCAAATTATTACATTACACATTAAAATGTAATTTTCTAGATTATGACAAATTCGTTAGATTATATTAGACATGCGTCAACACTGTCAAGAAGCTCACCAGCCATAATATCTGGGGTTTTTCTAGTGCGAGTGCAAACTAGTAGCATTTTTTATTGTCCTTTAAGATTAAAAAATGCAAAAAACAATTGACAATCGTGTTTTCAAGATAATGGTATATGTATAGGGTATCACCATTAAAAAGATCTTTAAAGAGCTTTAAAAAAAATACCACATTTGAAATGTCATCTTTAATACTTTCGGAAATATGAGCATTTAAATCTAAAAAATTATATTTAATTTCCATGAATGTTTGTAGGCAGTAAGCTTACAGCTGCAGATATATTTAAAATTAAAAAATCTTTTTTAAATTTGGAGGCCCATATTTCCTAAACTAATAAAGAAATACTAGAGTCCGACCGAAACTGGTTTTCCGGCCGAAACCGAAACTCACTTGGTCAAGTATAAAATTCCTTAAAATACTGAAATTTGGTGCATTTTACCCATTATTCTGCTATAATTAGGACATGAAATGGAAACATGGTATATTAAGTTTGTTGTAATCATTTATTTTAAATTTATCTTTTAGATACCTCTTATATAAAAATTATAACTACTAAAATTTTGCTACAGAGCTATCCGAACGGCGCACTTGCCGCAAGAAACGAAGATAGGCGAGCGTGCACGACAACTTCCAAAATAAGTTTCGGTTTCGGCCAATTTTGGCCGAAACCGAAACTGCCGCCGAAACTTGATTTTTGGCCGAAACTCGGCCGAAACCTAAACCGAACTTTCGGTCGGACACTAAGAAATGCATATTAAATGTGGAATTTTTTAAATCTCTAATAAAGATCTTTTATTGGTGATACAGAGTGTTCTATTAAAACAAATGCTACTTTACTATTAAACTCAAACACAACATTATCAATTGTTTTTTCATTATTTAATCTTAATCGCTGTATCGTGGGTCAACCTAAATTTAACAATAATCCAAATATTAAAAACTAGTGTATGGAGGTGTAATCATAAAAAGTACGACACACTCTATGTATGTATGTATGGTAAAAATGCGCGGGAGGTGTGTCAAGACGTGTATATTTTCCTATACAGGTATATTTAGAATGTCCGTTATCTTTTTTGGATAACCTACGTGCAATTAACAATTTGTTACGCCCTGTATAATTCTTGGAACTTGTTGTGTAGGTAGATATGGAATTAACTTATCATAGGCACCTAGATTATATTCTATATGGTATTATTAGTTCAGCTACCCACTTTGTATGCGAGTACTTTAAGATTGGCGTTGCATTTGCATTTCTATCAGCTGTAAGACGAATGTAAAGTAAGTACTTTTTTATTTATTATTTTTGTAATATAGCTCTTAACATTATAAAAAAATATGAGATGTTTTTTTTTTATTTTTACCTTAAGTAATTAATTGGGACAGATGATTTTTAGCGCCATCCACCAGCACTTTTAGTGATAGTAACAATGAATATGAAACTATATGAAGTGTCAACCAAACATTTATGAAAATTTTGTATATTATATATATATATATATATATATATATATATATATATATATATATATATATATATATATATATATATATATATATATATATATATATATATATATATATATATATATATATATATATTTTATGGATAAGTATTACTCCTTTTAAGACAGTAAAAGAAGATAACCTGTTCTCTATGTTGTCCCTAGACGCGTTTCGCCCGCCTTACGGGTCTCGTCAGTAGGGCTGTAGCCAGTGCACAGTGAACAGGTGACGTTTCGACTGGTTATCCAAGTCTTTTTCGAAAACCATTATTCTTAAGCGTAATGAAATTTTAGCCTGTGCCAGCAATTAAAAACAACAATTTGTGACAAATGTGACAATTTTTTGTTGTTTTTAATTGCTGACAGGCTAAATTCTCATTACGCTTAAGAATTATGGTTTTCGAAAAAGACTTGGATAACCAGTCGAAACGTCAGCTGTATATTTTTTTAATTAAAAACATGAATATTTTTTATATATTTTTTATATACATTATTATATATATATATATATATATATATATATATATATATATATATATATATATATTTATATATATATATATATATATATATATATATATATATATATATATATATATATATATATATATATATATATATATATATATATATATATATAAATATATATTGCAACCTAGGACCATTGGAATTGGAATTAAAATATATTAGGATCTGTAGTGAAGATCACCAATGGAGTTTATCAAATTGGTACCAGACATGGCTTGTTAAATCGATGGTTTTTGGGGAATGAAATTGCTTACTGCCAAAATAATAAATATTCCAAAAGGAAAACCAATTTTCTTAAAAGAAGCCCTAAAATTATTTTCAAAATTCGATGGACATGGATTTAAAAAGTGTTCTTGTAAGCCAAACAAGACACAGTGTCATAGCAACAAATGTTTATGTTTTAAAGCTAATATAAAATGTACTAGCATATTTCTTTTTGTATAATTAGGGCAAAAAAAAGTCTTATTCTGTTGTAATATTTATACTATATTCAATTCGCCTGACCTGCCTCCAGTCCTCTTATAATACCACGGATTTCATCTAGTCAGATTGAAAAATAATCGCGTGTATGGTACATTCCACAATAATTCGTTGATTTCTTTACCGCAATAAAATTTAAATGACAACCCTCAGTAGAAAACCCAGCCATAAATCAGTTGCCTGACAAATATCTATTGTGTAGGCACCTCACGTTTTAAAGGCGTACAGGTCCTGATTCCCTGCTAATATCAATAGTTTAGGTTAGCTATTTTGGATGTAATAACACACACAAAAATACCTTTACAAACTCCAAACGACTGATGAACTAAGATGGAAAGACCCTGCTTTATATTAAACACCTGGAATTTGCCTTTAACCTACATAATATACCAAAAAGTAGGTACAATAATAAATAAAGGAAATTTTAAGTCCAGACCTACATGCGGGTTCTCAAAGTTTATTGAGTTTTTCAACTAACAGTAGCAGGTAAAACGAGAAATCAAAGAAATATTGTGGAATGTACTGTAGCTTGTTTTTTAACAATAAGAGTACAAAGCGGCCTGCTTATTACAATACGCCTAAAATCATAAGTCATATTTTGATATTTTTGATGACTTGGGTAGTATTGCAATACGCCTAGTCGTATTGAAAAAGCCTAGACGCACCTTAACATCGCATTATTAAACTAAGTTTTTGCGATATCCGGCAGCCTTTTAGCGGTTAGTTTGAACAGATCAGTTTTTTATGATATCCAAAGGATGTCATTGCCAATTAAAGTTTTTTTATGTACAACAGCCCTTTACGCGAAATAGGCGTACAAAAAGAAAAAGCAAAAGTTAGGGATAAAAAATTAATAAAGTGATTTAATTAGATTATAAAAAAGTTCTTTCTCTATTTATCGGTAAGGCTGCTATCAAGCACCATACGCAGAAAATAAAAGTTAAATAATAAATTAATTACTGCATCTAAAGGTAAGTTATTAGCGATAAAATGCAAAAACTGTGATTTTGTCTTGTTAGCGGCATCTGTAACCAAAGTTGATCGACAGGGTTCCATAAATGGATAATTAATTAGAAAAGCAAAACTCCTGCTTATATTATGATGTCAGCTGGCAAACAAAAGAAATAATTATCAATTTAATTCCGTGGTTCGAATAAATTAAGAAGTAAAAGATATGGATATCTGTTTAGAATATTGTATAATTTATGTAATTAAATTAGACCACGAAAATTATTTTTAAAGTATAATCAGTTTCGAAACAAAAGTGTTTCTCTAACATTTTTATAAATAACCTCGATAATAACATACAGAGTGTATCATAAAAAAATATAAACCTATAAAAATTAAACAAGTTTCAAGAAATATATTACCTAATAAATTAGTCAATGTGTCTGGGAGCTTTTATTTATAATTACGTAAATTCTAATTAGATTTCTGAAACACATTATGGACGTACTGTATACAAAAACTTTTTGATAAATAACAGTAACATATCACCCATTAAAAAAAATGTTTTTCCTCATAAGGCAAAATGAATCACCCTGTAGATAACTAGCATATAGTTCACGTAATTAATCAAAAGCCCACATTCTCATGCAAATGTCAAGTTGGCATTATAGAAAAGCGCACGCAATGCAGAGTTTTCTACTTTTGGTATTTTAAGGTACAAATATTTAGTAAAGTATAGCATTTATTTAAAGAAACTTTTACAAAGAAGGAATAAAAAACGAAAATATTGATTATTATTATTGTTTTTGGCAACAATGGAAATTTTTCAAGTGTTATATGATCGTCACTATGTTCATTTTGAATGAAATTAGGTAACTGAAAAAATGGAAAAATCATTAGTTTTTTTATTGTTTTATGTAGTTTTCTTCCTTGTTATAAAAGAAATACATACTGTGACTGCGATAAAAGCAAAAATACATCAAAAACCATATATCACATCTGTATGATATGTCATTAGCTTTTCTTTTTTTACAATCCTACGAGTGATTTGATGCTCTGGCCGGTAGGGGGCTAACGAGGGAATTTAAGAAAAAATGGAATTAGGCTGTATGTCCTTTGCAAGGTTTTTGAGGTTTGTTTTTAAGAGTTTTTATTATAATAAGACTTGCCTTGTTTTACACCTTTAATATTTTGATTTAAAAAAATAAGTGAATAAACTGAGAAGGTCTCATATTTTCACATATTCATTTTGAGCCAGATTTTATCTGCAGAATTTTGGTTAAAAGTGTATTTTGTATCTTTTTTATTTTAATTGCAGCTGGGTGTACTAATACTATGGGCAAGTAATATGGTGCAGCTATATCGGCTTGATTTTTGGCAGCAAGCTCATGCCCTATATGATTTAATTGGTATAGACCCAACAAAAGGTTTTAAAAATCTTTAACAAATTTAAAAATACTACTAACCTAAAAAGTTTGCGATATTGTTTAAACTATCTTGTAAACTGAAAGAGTAGCTTAAAGGTGGCATAAAGGACATTTTCAATAACATCAATCAAATAATTGCTATTTCATGACGAAGACAGATAAAACAAGACAATAAGGACAAAACAAATATTATTACAGGAACAGAAGTAACAAAAATAAATATGTAAATAAAATAACAAAATGCACAATAAGCATAAGAGGTTTCAAAATGTTATTTTAACTTAGTAAAATGCTTATTAGTTTGTATTTAAAATTACCTAAATTATTATTAATATAATATAAATTTGCAAACTATGATATTATTATTATATGGATACATATTTGATAGCGAACAATGGCGTAACCAAAATTACACAGGTCCACAAAAAAAAAGTGGTGTGTGCTGGGTGTCGGACTAAGATTTTCTGGCGTATTTTTTTCTGTTGAACACAAATCTGAAGTCAAAATTGGGGGTCAAACAGCAAAAAATCGAGAAAAGGCGTAGTTTCAGATATTAACAATTAAAAAAAAAATTAAAACGTCAATATCTTAAAAACTATAAAAAACACACGAAACTTTATATGACATAAACTATGTATTTTTACCAAACCTTTATTTTAAGTGTGCTAACCTTTTTGTGTAAATGCAGTATTTTTTGAGTTATACCCAAAAAACCGAATTCTTAGGATTTTTTCAAGGTATACCCTTGGAAAAAATTTAAAAGTTATTTTTTTTATTTTGAGATCTGCAAATTTTAAGTGATTTGGACTTCAGGTAATTAAAATAAATGATTTATAATTAAAAAAAAACAAAAATCACAATAATAAAAAAATATTCCTAATTTGGATCGAAATTTTTTGACAAAATTACTTTTTAGTTTGTATCTCTTTTATCATTTATTTTATCAAAAATGTTTATATAAATTTTTATATAGATAATTTGGCAAGCTCTATTTTTTGTTTTGTGAAATTTTTTGTATTTCTTATAGTTTATATAGTCGTAGTCCAAACATTCCGTGGTAGCAGGTTTCTGCCGGTAAAGATACCGTATCGGTTTTTTGAGTTTTGCTCAATTTTTTGCTCTTTGACCTCCAATTTTGACTCTAGATTCGTGTTCAGAGGAAAAAATACGCCAGAAAATCTTAGTTCGAAAACCAACACACACCACTTGTATTTGTGAAACTCTGTTATTATATATTTTACTGAATTACTTAGATTAACCTTTTTAAATATTTATTGCTACAAAGAACTTTAGGATTTAAAACTTAAAGAAAAAGAAAAGAATACGTAAATTTTTTTTGTATAGGTATATGTTTTTGTCTACATGAACTTTATGTTTGGGCATTCAAATCGATTATTCGAGCGGTTGGGCAAGTTCCTATATGCTTGAAATTTTGTAACCATTAACACGAAAATCCCATTTTATGCCATTTTTATTGTCTTTAAAGCAGTATGTAACCGAAACGAATGACATGAAATGGTTCGTGTAGACGGAAACCATATAGTAAAAAAGCTGTATTTTACAAATTGTACTCTGCGACTCCAAAGATTTTTGTAAAGCAAGATTGTTAAAATGTATAATGTATAAAAAAAAAAGCGAAAGTGTGGATGCTATCTCAATATACAAAAATAAAACAGTTCAAGCAAGAACCAATAAAGGAAATGCTCAATAAATAATTTAAATAAAACAAATTTAGCCTAGTAACTAATCAAATGTTTAAGGAAATAAAAGAACATAAGTGCATGAGCTGTGAAGCGGCGCAAACAGTAAAAAAATTGCTCAGGCAAGCATTGTATGCTGTTATAAAATACAATTAAGGATCTAATAATTACTACTTAGATGGATTTAAAAAAAGCATAAATAAGCGTATATTTTATTCACGCAAAATTAAGCTGCGGCATCTAAGATCTTCTAGATTAAGTACCTTCTCGGGTACTATCTTTAAAATTAGAAACCTTAATTGACATCATATTAGCTATTGAAATTTAAAGTTTATAGGTACAAATTAACATTGAAACATATAAGGGTACCATTCTCTTGTGTAAAATTTCTTATTTTGAAAGGTGTTTGCCTCCTAAAGCTAAAACTTCAAAATTATATCAGTTAGGCTAACTTTTTGAAAGAAATACAACAACTAGAAATGTTAATTACGGACATAAAGCTTTACAAACTCTAAAAAGTAATAAATTGCCTAGAAAATCTGATCAATATTAACTAAAGCCGCGTTTACACGATGCCAGTTGAGAAAACAATTGACAGAGGACAGCTTACTGATATAAAATTATTGCCTGCGTGTAAACATCTCTGATCAATTGGCGTGCCTACTGTCCTGCCAGTGGTCCTGAAATTCGACTGTCTCCAGAAGTAGACAAAGGACAATTGACTGGGCGCAGTGACGCCACCCACCACTCTATCACGGCAGTTGTCTTGACAATTGGCGCCGTGTGAACGTGGTAGGAAAATAGATATCTCGTTTTGGGCTAGTTTGCCTTTGTCATTCGAGAAACAAGCTGCAATAGTTCGTCAAAAATCTCCGGACTTATCAAGCTTTATATTCCAATGGATCCTTCATTCGTAACTCTTTTATCAATTGCGATGAAGCTCCGTGACTGTCAATTTTCAATAGAAATTTCCTTCACCACTCCCTCTTCTTATTTAACTCTTCTTCGAGAACTTCGCAAGCCTCAGCGACAAATTCCCGACAAAGATCATCACACATTACTCTCATTTCATTACGAGACACAACAGACGATGAGGACTCCGCCATTTTTCGTCACCAACTGCCGTGGCAATAGTTTCGCCGTGTGAACAAGTTCTCATTCAATTGGACTGGCCTCAGACATTCACGCAACTGGCCCAAGACAACTGGCCCCGACAATTGTTCCTTAACTGGCATCGTGTAAACGCGGCTTAAGCAGTATTCTACGCCCTTATTTTTGAACTGTTGAATGATCGTGTTACGTAACTAATGTGAACTTCGCTATAATTTTTGTTTTTCCGAAAATGCATGCGCTAGAAAAGGATATCCTTAAGATGTTCACGGTCGCTCAGACCAATCATACAATCGGACTTAGGAATGGTCTTTTTCTATCTTTGAAATAACCATTGAAGGCTTGTATAAAGTCTTAGTACGCTAGATAAAAAAAAACTTGAAAACACCAATCGTACGATGGGTTTGAGAGTCTCATATATAGACATCTTAAAATTCTACACTCATTATCCCTCTGTTTTTAGTTGTGGTTATTCTTATCTAATTATTAAAAAAATAAATACCCTTCAAGAGAAGATTCGACTAGAGATGCAACACATGACTCATAAATTTCTTTTTGGTGTGAGTCGGTGTCAAACACATAATTGTATGTGAAGGACTTGTCATTGCCAATAACAACCTGGGGTTCCCCTGGGGTGACGGAAGTGCACATTTGACACATGTCAATGATTTCACGAGGTGTTTGTGGTCTAATCCTAAAAAAAAATAAAATACATGGTAAACATACAGGTGCAATATGAGTGAAAGTCATAAAAAGAATCTTGTGCAGTTAATTTAGTATTAAAAATGTTCCTTTTTTTAAATAAGGTGATACTTTTTAAGCCATGTTAGCATTATATTCAGTAACAAGCAGTATCAAGTTAGCCCTTGTGTAAAAACGTACATATTTTTCACTGGTCTCCAGCCTCACACATGCATGCTTGTGCATTCAAGTGCTTTATGCTTATGGAAAAGTTTTATAATCAATTGTGGAAATGTGGGAAACCATTAATAGTGCTGCCCTATAAAAGGAACAATTTGCTATCCCCACAACTGTGATAGAGAATTTTTTTATTCCTTGTAACAACAGAAATATTTTACTTTCACCCTATAGATGAAATTAAGAAAAAAGATATTACATTTTGTCTTAAACAGGTGTACCTACATTGTAATCAACTGAACAAACGTTTATTTATAAATGGTAATTTTTTTCAACCTTGAAAATAAAATTTCATTATTTTAATGGGAAAAAAATTGACAAATTACCACGGTTTTGTCAACATTGTTTTGTTATGCAAAACATAATGCAATTTTAAAGGAGACCAAGTAACATGAGGGTTAAATAACATATATAAATTGTTGAAGCACAATCAAGCGTTTTTTCATAATCTACACTTTTGAAAATTTCATTACATGATTACAGCAAACAAAATAATTAAAATGAATTAATTATTAAATAAAAGCTGCTCGTTAAGTACATCGGGAATGACAATTTAAGAAATTTTAATTTTGAAAATATTATTCTGAAAAAAAGGCGAAAGTAGAGTTTTGACCATGCCAAAATAAAAATATCGTTATATTTATTAAAAATAATATTGAATAAGCATTTAAAAATATTTAAAAACAAGTAAAAGCCAAGTTTACTCAAATACAATTTTTCAAATTTTGGCAAAAAGTTTTAGGGTTTGTATAAACAAGTTGTAGGCGCACCTTTAATATTTTGTGCTTACAAAGCCGATAACAAGTGACTCAACTTATATTAATTGGTTAAATTTTGGTGCAACCCTCCTATAATAATATAGTAAATAGCATAAAAAAATATTTAAAAACAATTAAAAGCCAAGTTTACTCAAATGCATTTTTTTAAATTTTGGCGAAGAGTTTTCAGGGTTCGTATAAACAAGTTGTCGGCGCACCTTTAATGTTTTGTGCGTACAAAGCCGATAACAAGTGACTCAACTTATATTAATTTTTTAAATTTTGGTGCAACAATCCTATAATAATAATATAGTAAATAGCATAAAAAAATATTTAAAAACAATTAAAAGCCAAGTTTACTCAAATACGTTTTTTTAAATTTTGGCGAAGAGTTTTCAGGGTTTGTATAAACAAGTTGTAGGCGCACCTTTAATGTTTTGTGCGTACAAAGCCGATACTAAGTGAGTTAACTTATAATAATTTTTTAAATTTTGGTGCAACCCTCCTAATATAGTAAATATTGTTTTTCCCATACGCGAAATTCGACACTCCGTATTTTAATGCGATACATAATGATTTCAGTGGCACTGCACAGCCGTCAACGTTGGGTGCATATTTGTTTTGTAGTCCGTTACAATTATGCAGTGCAGATTACGAAAAAAGCTTTATAAGCAAATAAAGTCATATCCCAAACAGTAAATCACGTATTCCTTCTGTTTGTTTACATAAAATAATAACCACAAAATCGTCATTAAACATATCTCTTTAAAGATTATTTTGCGGTGATTTTTAGGAAGTAGGACAATTTGATACGATCACATTTTTCGATGTGTTTCCGCCAAAGTAACGTAAGTTACATTTTAGCAAAAATTTGTTTTTAGCCTAACCTAAATCGCACTTGATTTTGAAGGTACTAACTATCATAGTATTGTTAGTCTAAATATTATATTTGATAATATTTGTGCGCGCAAAAATGCTAGCAGATTTAAGCTTAAAAACAACGGACATTAAATTTTTATATGCAACGATAACACTTTTTCGATATTTAGGCGCACGGTAGTACGTTTATTACACCAAATGTTTCGGCCTATTATAACGTTGGTCGTAGTTAGTCAAAGGTAACTCCCTAACTAACCACATAAAGCTCTGAGATTTGGTATGTAAATTAAGATAGTTATTAATTCTAATTCTAATTTCTAATGCTAATTTCCTTTAAACATATCAGAAAAGTTATGTTAAGTGATTACTGAGATATTTTATTTTGATAATCGCCGATTTTACTACTGACTAACTTGACTCAATAACATTATGGGGACTTCCCGAGGAAGTAGAAACTTGAAATTTGGTATGTAAGTAGGTTTTAGGACATAAGAAAAGAAAAAACAAAACTTGGGAAGCCCCGAAAGAGGGTCGTAATATCGTATTTTTAGGGGGTATTTGGACATTTGCAATCTGATTGAACCTGAGTTTTTGTTGGTCATAATTGTCTTACGAGGAGACTGTCCGAGAGATGCATCCAGTTATGGGCTCCCACTTCGCGTGCCTATAATGTGGGTAGGTACCAACCAAACCCTAAAATTGTAGGTGCCACTCAAAAAAATTACATTAAATTCGTAAGTTTGAATCAATAAAGGCGCGTAACATTTATTTTTTATGTTCTTGCAATTTTTTAATGATAAGTTATAAATCTTAACAATTAAAACAAAAAACACAACTTCGACGGAACTTGAACCAGAATCGTCTGGACGCAAGTCTGATTCTCATGCCTCTAGGCTACTAGTCTTATTGCGTTGACGCACAAACTATTTGGTACATAAGCGTCCTCCCATCTTTGACTGGCGATTTCTCAAAAACGAAGCCGAGTTGGCACCTACACTTTTGGAGTTTGGTTGGTACCTACCCACAGTATAAGCACGCGAAGTGGGAGCCCATAACTCGGTGCACCTCTCGGACCATCCCCTCGTTATAATTTAAAATGCAGGAAGAAATATGTTCACTAAACAAAGAAAATTGCAACATTCACCTATTAGAATCCAAGCTAGGCGCTATTTAAGGAACATAAAAATGAGCAATTTTCGTACTTCCTAGTCAGTCTAATAATTAGGCTCTACCTATAGAGCAAGGTCTACTAAGAAATACAACAGGCAATTTTTTCCATTCATTGAACCCGAAATTTTTTTACTAAAAACACTTAGGTAAAATAAGGGCCCAAGTATTGGGATCTAAAATTAGATCAAGTTCGGTCCACAATTTTGTTCTTTTTTTTGGCTTGGCAAGTTTTTTACAGACAAATCAGTAAAAAAATTGCCAAGTCAAAAAAGAGTGAAATAAAATTGTGGACAGAACTTGGCCCTTATTTTACATAAGTGATTTTGGTGGGATTATTTATTACACATATATGCGCATTGCCAAGTAATTTTTAGGGACTTACAGCACTGCCTACCTTGCAAATAACCTAACCACTTTGTTACTGCATTTCGTAAAAGATAAAAGTATTTCTTATGGATTTTTTCTTAAATTACAGTACTCACAAAATTACCCAAATGAGTGATAAAACTTTATTAATAGGTGCATCTTATTTACATTTTAACAATTGTTTTGCTAATAAAAAAAAAAAAAGTAAATGCAAGAAAAAGGATGCTTTGCTCCAGGAAATGGCTAGCAAAAGAATCCTCAGTTTGCTAAGTAATGAACTATTCTAGCGGGTTTATTAGTATAGTTTTTATTTCTGACTTCAAACAGATAGAGGTATTTGCTGCACTCGTTTAGAAGACACACATTTGGGGAACCATGATATTTAGCGTACTGGTGAAAAGAAGCAAAAGCAAATCTGATCTAAATACTACTGTGTTCCTGTTTAACACACTTTTTTAATGACAGTTAAGGTTATACTTTTTATGCTCACAGTTTTGACATCAAATTAAAGCGAAACAATATATGTTTGCAACGGGTAATTTTTTAAAAATTATTAAAAATGTGATTGCTTCAAACGACCTTTTGAAACATGAAAAGCACATTTACACCCAACCTTGTGAATTGCTAAAGGATCTAGTAGCTGCAAACGGTCAACGCTTTGGTGAAATAAATAAAATTCTAAGGAACATCGTCACACGATCTGATCGTATTGCTATCTTATCTTATCTACACATTATTAGCGTTTCTTTTGGGTAAAGCGTATTACCAACTGCGCCCCTCACAGGATATCCGATCCCACCCAACCTAGCTCGGGTTTGACAAATTGCGGCTTAAATCATCAGGTAGGTAAAAATAATAGCCAAATTGCGCCCCAAAAATAAGGGTTAGCCTGAATAAAATTTTCAGTTAATAAATGATTACCTGGTTTGACGCAAACAGGATAGCTTTATTGCGGCCCGTAATAAATACCATTATTAAAATTTTGTTAACAACTTCTACGTAGGGATAATTTAGACAAATTTAAATCACTAAAGTTAGGAACAGTAAACTTTTCCGTTTGGCGCAATTCTGCCATGGCTTAATCAAATTAAATTTATTTTCAGAATTTTTGGGCCGCAATTTTGTCACACATAAACTGGGAAAAGTTTGTACCTGCCTATTTGGGCCGCAATTCGGATATGCCCACCTAGCAACCTTCGTAAGTGAGAGGCGTTTATTTCGGTTTATAATTTTATCAACCCTATTCTTGCAAGTACAATTAGAATCGCGGAAATGAAAAACGAAGAGGTTACCCGGTTTCTATCAGAGCCATGCGCGGGATAGAAAACGGTGGTAGAAATCGCCCTAAAACGTCGAAAACACGTTCACGAAACGACTAAATGGCAACATGAGTTGCTCTTTCGTCTTTAGGAGTTGTAAATACGGTTATTTTGCGCCTTCAACGGCTTTGCAGCTTTAAGGATAACATACCTTATGTAAATTTGTAATAATGGTTAAAATAGGTGATTTTAAATTTGAATAAAAGATATCTTAAAGATCAGTTCCTCCTCTTTTGTAACGCCTAATACCACGTATTGGAGCGCAATAATTTTTTAATCTTAACAGGAGTCTAAGGTTAAAATTACCATTTTATTTTTAATTTGCCATCTAATATATTTTAAATGTAAAGACAATAAGATAATAATACGTGATAATCAAGGCTTATTCCGGATTTAAAAAGTTTGTTACTTTAGATATTTTTTTATCCTCTGAGGAAGGCACCGTGTGTAAAATACTTCAAAATTTAATCATATAGGAAAAAATAATTGCACCTACTTTAAATTTAAGCAAATAAATACGTGCCCCCTAAGCACCAAAATAGTTAATATTTATTTCTAGGCAGTAATGAGAAAACATTTCTGGAAGCTTAGGTAGAAAAGTCGCTGTCGATTTTCTTTTTACAACGGCAAACATACAACAGTGTTGTACGGTCCAATAAAGCTAGGAATTTGGTGCCAGTCAACCATAAAAATTTAATTTAAAATCATCAAATTATCAAAGTTTAATTTGAAACATTTACTTGTTTTCGAGATGGGTCGATCTGATCTCAAGAGTGCGTTTCTGCTGCCCCAATATTAAATTTGAACAGTCTTTTTAAAAGTGACACAACTTAATAAATGTAATTTTGCAATAGGGCCAAAGAAAAAAAATAGACCTTGTAGTTTATTAGTTTTACTAACCAAATTTTAGGTTGAGCTTTTGTCTGCGTGTAAATTATTAAGGAAACTTAAATTTGGTTTTATAGAAGTTAAGGAAGAACATAGATTTTTTAATTATTTTTTGGTTATTCGCTTTTGCAAAAAAAAACACAATTTCGTTGTTTTTGGTTTAGTTTCTTAGAGCATACTTACTTTTAGAGGTTAATTAAAGAAATTTACTTGAGCCACTTATTTCCCAATAAAATATAGATTTTTTTAAGACTTAGCAGGGTTGGCCTGATTTAAATCATGATAAAAATCATGATTTACATCAGGCGATTTTTTAATTAAAATCGAGATTTAAATCAAAGTAAGATTAAAAAAAACAACCAGGTATTTACAAGTACTTAAAGAAATTTAAACAAATTAACTTATTAATCTACATTCTTTGTAAAATAAATACAGATATAAATTGCATTTTCATTATAATATTTAAATAGAAACACTAATTTTCCAGCTTTTTCTACTCCCAGTTTGTTTCTTAAGTCAGAATGCACCAGTCCAAAAGTACTAAAGTTCTTCTACTAAAGTTGAGGTTGAAATTGCACAAATAAATTGTGCAATAACGGCACTTGTTTTGCGATTTCAGGCTGGTCTTTTTGTGATAGCCACCAATCAATTGCCCTTACGCTTTCTGTTACTTCTTGCGAGAACATTACATTTTTAAACGGACTGGAACAGACATTAAATTTGATTTCCAACGGTAGCAATTCCGTGATTCCATGAATTTCATTAATGATTTCTAGGGCCAGATTCTTTTCATCGGATGATAACTTGTATTTTTGCTTGGATGGGTCCAACATATAACTTATAAAATGGTTTGGTGTTAATGCCTGATCATATCGGTCTTGAAATTTTTGAAGTTTTTGTAGGGGTAATTCTAAATCATCCTTGAAAATATGTTGTATTAGCTAGGTCGGAGCTTTTTCTACTCCCAGTTTGTTTCTTAAGTCAGAATGTACCAGTCCAAAAGTACTAAAGTTCTTCTACTAAAGTTGAGGTTGAAATTGCACAAAGAAATTGTGCAATAACGGCACTTGTTTTGCGATTTCAGGCTGGTCTTTTTGTGATAGCCACCAATCAATTGCCCTTACGCTTTCTGTTACTTCTTGCGAGAACATTACATTTTTAAACGGACTGGAACAGACATTAAATTTGATTACCATCGGTAGCAATTCCGTGATTCCATGAATTTCATTAATGGTTTCTAGGGCCATATTCTTTTCATCGGATGATAACTTGTATTTTTGCTTGGATGGGTCCAACATATAACTTATAAAATGGTTTGGTGTTAATGCCTGATCATATCGGTCTTGAAATTTTAAAGTTTTTGTAGGGGTAATTCTAAATCATCCTTGAAAATATGTTGTATTAGCTAGGTCGGAGCGGAAACAGGCCGCGACAAAAATTTTCTTGTTCGGGACGCGCCTCGGCAGAAAGTTATTGTTATCAAGAAGGGAAATATCCCAATAATTTGTAGTTTTAAGTGAGGGAATATAATGTACTATGACAAATTAACTGTAAAAAGAGAAATTGTTGAAAAAAAATAAAAAAAATCATGATTTATTTGATTTTTTTATTTAAATCAGTGATTTTTGATTTTTTTAATAAAAATCAAATTTTGCCCAACGCTGAGACTAAGTTCTGTAAAAAAATTAAATTAGATATTTTTGGACTTGTGTCAGAAGGCAATAGCTTTTTTGACAACGACACACATATTGTACTTGATAATATAACAAGTAAGACAAGGAGATGTCTGAGATTTTATGTCTAGAGTTTTATCCCCGAAAAACGGTGTATGTTAAAAAGGTTGAAGTTCTTAACCCCATAGAATATACATTTCAGAACGCAATATAGACACAAATTAAGTTTAAAGCTATGATTTTGCTTAAGTCCTAAAGTTTAATACTTTAGTAAACCTGGAGTTCAGGCAATCTCTTTGGAGTACACTTGCATTAAAAAGACGGTATTTCGATACATTTTGAATTAAAAGGTTTGCATTCTTCGCTTAGAAATGACTCCAACTTTGCCTGGATTTACGTTAATTTTATATAAGTAAACTAGAAAAACCCACAAAAAATATTAAAAAAGAGAAGTGGAAAATAGAGTCCAGTTATTACTGATCAATAAACCCCATTTGTCTAACATCTAACGTCGAGACATTTTGGCGTCGTCGGCTCCGGCATCGACAATATAATCAAGCCTTCCAGAGTTAAGAATGATAATTTTTGGTGACCCTTATAAGAACTATTTTCTAAAATATTTTTAACATTGGATATTTATTATACTTAAAGTGAAGTATCTCTGTACTCCTATGATGATGTTATATTTAATTTCCCCCAACGCACTTTTTTAACTTTGTGAATCCTTTGTATGTTTAACCCTTTATTGTGTTTTCGGATCTATAATTATTATAAATACACATAACGGCAATTTACGTATGTAATGTCATATTTACACTAGATTAGATAAATGTATTTTACGACAATGACTATATTTTTATAAATAATGTGGCTTGATAAGAGCGTTTATATCTTGTGCAAAAAAGCCAAAAAAGGCAATACTAAAACAATCATTACTCACATGTCGTGTGAAATATCAGGGAATTACGGATAAATTCTTTTTTATTCTTGCAATGGTACCATTGGAACCATTAAAATCGGCCCTTGCCGTGTTGAATCACCTCTTCTCGTCAAATCAGCAAGGTTAAGCGATGCTGGGCAGAATAAGCTGGATAGATGTAGTGCCTGTGGTTCCAATTGCACAATAAACTAAAGGATAAACGGCCGCCAACGTGGGGCGACGTTAGTAGTCTGATGGGTGACCATTGGGAGAACGTCAAAGCTATTATGTGTTGTTTAAATATACGTTAAACTTTAAGTCCCATCTGGATAACATTACCCAGATGCTAATGGGAGGGGGCAGTTCAGATTTACAGGGTGCGGCAGTCAAAGCTGAATTTTTAAAATAACTGTAGAAAAAAACATGGTTGTTTTTTAAAATTTTATTGATACCATATTAATTTACGTTAAAAAGCATTAAAGAAATGTTACTTATTAAAAAATAACATTATTAAGATGTCTTACATTTCGATCGATGCATTCTTGAAGGCGATCTCTAAAATTGTTCATTACATCATAGAGCATCTGCTGAGGGATTATTTCGATTTCCTAACAGATTCCCGCCTTCAGTTCTTTAAGAGTACGAGGCCGAGGTTCTTCGAGTGATATCCCGAAACGGAACCATTTCTTGGCCCGCCCGTTCACCCGACCTTACTGCATGTGATTTTTTCTTGTGGGGCTACCTAAAAAGCAAAGTTTTTGCAGACCCCGGCCTCGTACTCTTGAAGAACTGAAAGCGAGAATCCGTCAGAAAATCGAAATAATCCCTCAGCAGATGCTCCATGATCTAATGAACAATTTTGGAGATCGCTTTCAAGAATGCATCGATCGAAATGGAAGACATCCTAATAATGGTATTTTAAAATAAGTAATGTTTCTTAAATGCTTTTTAACGTAAATTAACATGGTATCAATAAAATTTTAAAAAAGCATCCGTGTTTTTTTCTACAGTTATTTCAAAAATGCAAGTTTGACTGCCGCACCCATGTAGTAGTTCTCCGCCCGTGGTGTAATTATTTCGTTAGTTTCGGTACTTGGACATTGTTGACGGAACTGGGAAAAATTATTGATCGACCGATATCGGTATCGGTATATCGGCCTTCTGGGTCGATATTGGTATCGGCCGATATTTAAAGTACGGTATCGGCCTAATAAAAATATCAATAATAAGTATCTTAAATGATAAGGATTTTTAAAGAAATTAATACAAAATTACTAAACAAAAAACGAATTAAGTATATTTTTAATTTGAAAACACAAAAAAAATTAATATGAAAAAAGATAAACTAAAAAAAAATAAAAAGTTATATTTAATATTTAAAGTTAAGTTTTGTTAAGTTTTAATGCAGCAAAGTTAAATTTTCTCCCATTTTTAGGCTTAGACAATTTCTTGCGCTTTCAAATATGTTCCCAGCCGAAGCACTAGCCACACTACTTGGTGGGAGTGCTAAGTATATTATTGCACATTTATATAACAGTGGAAAAATTTCATTTTAATTTGCCATTAAGTTAAAGGATCTTCATTTTTTGATAGTTTGGCTAATTTAATGTATGTTTTAATTTCCCCTTCAATTTTTTTAATTAACTCATTGGCTTCCCTATCCAATGGCGATTTACTTGCCGGCGTACAGGTAAATTCCACAAAGGGATTCCAAAACAAACTATGAGGAATAAAATCAGGAACATTGTTGTGGTTTATTTCTTTTAATTTCTTAGCAATTTTTGCCAGAAAAGCATCATCATCGTCACTCACATCGGGCCTGTTATCTCTACCATGTCTGTAGTATTGGGATATTGTATTAAGATTCCTTTTTTTAAATCGATAGGTTATTTGCAATAAAGCATTGTCAAAAAAACATGCTTTGAACATTGAGGTCTAATAAAGTGGCCAAAAGAAGATTTTTATACTAAAGTAGTCTTTGCACCTTTTATTTAAAGAATTTCAAACTCATTTTTAGTAGTCTGTGTCCTGTGTGTCTTAAGTAATGGTATTACTTCTGATATAGAAGCAGTTCTTACTAAAAATCTTGGTAATCTCTTCAAAGGATTTTAATGGATTTGGTAAGTTTTTTTAGGGATTCACCGGACATCGAGTTTGTGCTGTGTTGAAAGGTAACACTATATTGGTATTGTTTTTTTCAAATATTTATTGAAAATTGATCAATTTTAGCTAATTTTCGAAGCAAAATGTCCGTAATTAAAAATATGGACGATATATCGGTATCTGCCGATATCGGCCAATCGTATATAGTATCGGCCACAAAAAATCATCCCTAGAAAAAATGGATTAAACATTCAAAAACCCGGAAATCAGGGTACCTAGTACTTCATGCAAGGCCTTCGTGGGCGTTCATAAAGATAAAAAAAAATGCATTTTTTGAAATTGATGTTTATTTCACAACGCAATTACTTCCTTAATGAATGACCTAGCCCAAAAAAACTGTTTACTATAAGAATAGTTCTAAATGCAATATAAATTGTAACAACACAAAGGTTAACAACATTATGAAACTATATAAAGTAAAGCGCGTTCTTTGACATTTGCGCTTTCCTGTGAGAAAAAGCTTTGTATTTAGAGTAAAACGTTCTATAAGAAAAGGTAGCGGTTATTTACAAATTATTTTAAAGTATTATGCTTTACTTTTATCAGTTATTTTTAAACCACATTAATTTGAGATCCTGTTAATCAAATTATCTTTTAATTATTCGCATTTTAAGATAAATTCTTGCATAAATTTGCAAACATTAACAAAACTTCGTAAAATTTAATTTGTATTTATTTCTGTTGAAATTCAATGACTGATGATAATTCTTAGGTTTACATGGGTAGAAGCCATGAACATACCAAGCATACCTCAAGGGTATTCGACTACCATATAATTTGTTTGCACAGCCAATATAAGAATTACACATTGTGTCATATTTTAAAGGTGGTCATTCCTATTTTGGAGTTAGAAAAACTGGTTTTCTTTGTTGATCTTGGAATATATTTTCGTTGATATTTTCATAATATTTTATTTAGGTGTGATGATATAAAGTAATTATCTGGACAAATATAATTATTACGATATGACTTCGTATATTTAGGGTGTTTTAATATTAAACCAAATTGCTTCTTAATACTACCAACCTATTTAAAACAAAAGGTTTTGAACTGGTATCTTTAAGGGTCTTAGGGTAAATACTAAATAAGCTAGTATTTGTAAAACACTAAATGTATTGAGGCATCAAGGCGATGAACATGATTATGTATTTCTGTTTTTTGGCCAACAACCTTCTATAAAAGAATCATCAGAGTCAAAATATTAAAAATAACTATGTACGCCATATTGCCTCTGTGAGTCTTGTATTTGCAATATGTCTGTATTGCAAATACAGACCTATTGCAAATGTGTCTATCAAAGACCAAATCTAAGCCAACCCACGTACGAGTAATCTCTAGATGCTCTCTAATCTCTATTGCACAGTCAAAACCATACCCTACCCTTAAGATAAATTAGATCATCCTATATAATCAACTTTCCTTTTTTAGTTCCAATAATGTTTTTTTTTGTTAATAGATTTTCAACATTTCTCAAGTGGAGTTTTGATGGTTCTTCAAAGTAAGGGTATCTTCTACAGTATCATTGAGGCGGACTTTTTAAATAAAGCTATTTTTTTTTTAATTTTTAGTAAAGCCCCCAAAGGTTTTTACGTATACAAGATGTTTAAAAAATAAAGGGCCAAATTTCAGAAGGTGATTTCCCATTGAAAAATATAAACAAAAGTTTGTTCAAAAATGCGTAGTTCTTAAGAAACAGGTTAAAATCAGGACGGCTCCCAGGAAAGAATAAGAAAAAGGAGAAGATACAGGTTGTTAAACTTAAAAAAATAGGTAATTATCTTAAATACCCTGTAGCCGATTTTCTTGAAATTTGTCAGTGTTATTTCCAGCAATAAGGGCCCATTTTAATTAAAATTATTAGGTCCAGTGGCACCTTATCACACCTTCTCGAAAATATTTGTGGAAAAAATGTACGCTGACTTTCATGCAATTTTTATACATATATTTTTTAAGATTAAGCAAGTTAAAATACAACTTTTTTGTTTTATAATATTTTTCCTATCTTGCTTTGTTTTTCAGAATCAAAAATTACAACCAATTCATTGCAAGTCTCAGAACCACTTTATTTGTTAGTAAAAAAGTGCATTGAAAAATAACAATAATTTTTGCTTGTCGGCGTGTTTATACATTTATAGAAACTTTTTAAAATATATTTTAAATGGGGCAGCCTCTCCTGAAATTTGGCCTTGCATTTTTCGATCACCCTGTATTAGACCTAAGTACTAGGGACCATGGATGCTAATGACCCATTTTCCCATGGGGTGTTACGCAAATATGTAAAATCTGCCTTTGAACATAGAAGGCAGGGCCTCCAAAAGGTTTATTAAAAATCACTTAATAATGGATCATGGATAATGTTAATTTACTTTAAATTTATGACGTCTACAATTTTATTTACCCTCTTTTTCAATAGCATCACTAGCAATTTAATATTATTAGATACATTTAGACAACAGTTTTTGAAACTACGAATTTTTGCGTAGTCTTAATATTCGTAGAATAGTGACGGAAGCTGCGGCAAAGCAGTTGCCTGTTTTTAATTTTTATTTGTCTTGGGACAATCGATGAAGGCTAAAGGCCTAAGTACTAACGTACTGTGAGTGTATTAAATGTGGTAAGAGGGAGTTTATTTACACGGAACTTAAATATTTGGGGATGTGAAGGAGAAGGAAAACATCTGCAGGAAGCAGATTCCATAGTCTGGACACTCTAGGGATGAAGGAATAAACAAAGTGGAAAGTTCGGGACCTCTCAAGTTGGACTGTAAAAGGATGCATAAAAGTGGCTCTGTTGGAAGTTGCCAGAGGAGAAATTAAACTGGCCAACTCTTCAGAGCAGAAGCCGTGAAAAGACCTATAAAAGAGCCACAGATCCCTCGTCGCCCGTCGAACGAAAGAGAAGGAAGCTTTTCTGTAAGCGTGGGATCATTAATAAGACGAACAGCTCTTCTCTAAAGATTTGTAGAAGACGCATTACTGCGCAATCATAAGAAAGTTGCAAAATAATCGCAATCATAAAAGTTGAAAAAAAAGCTCGCAAAAATATTTTGTTGGTACTTAAAAATTTTAATATTTTGTATTTTAGAGTACATTTATATTAGGTACCAAAATAAAAACGCCTGGAAAGTGGAAAGGTTTTTAGAGAGGCTAAAATTCCCAAAAGTGCATTTTAAAAATATATTAAAATTAAATATTATTAATCACATTTATAAATATGACAGAAAAAAATAGTTTCAAATAATTGCTAAAAGCGAAATTAGATTTTATCTATGTCTGACAAAAAAGTTAAATGCGAAGACATAGGCGCTGACATGGAAAAATAATTACATTATTTGGCAGCTAACTGGATCTTGTTCCCTCGTGCCTTGATCGGCTGCTAGAGACACCCCGTAATTCCATTCTACTAACATGCAGCCATATCACTGTACAAAATTTCCTAGTGCGAAAAACATTTTCTCTAAATTTGTCACCAGCTCTCCGACTTAAATTATCGGCATCGATTATGAAATAACCGCTTAATGCTTAAAAATTAAGCAGTTTTAATCATTTCATCAATTGCTGATGATTAATTAATATTTATTATTTCCTATTTTATTAAACATTATATTTAATAAAATAGTCAAAACTTCTTGGTAAGATTATACGTAGAAATTAAGCATTTAATAAATTTTAAATACTGATTAATAACAGGTACACCCATTAAACAAACACTTGGAAACATAAGAAATCTATTGTTAGTTTTTTTTTATTTGGTACTTAATAATTTTTAAAACTAACAGTTGCCACTTCTGACTATTCATTTTGGTTTATAACCTTGTCTATTACCAAATTAAAAAAATCGCATCTGTGATTTAGTCACATTTTGATCTTGAGCTATATAATTTTGCCAGAGGTCAAATAAATTTATAATGTTTGAAATGTATAAAATATAAGTTGACCCCTAGATGCATATCAAGTCCAAATAGTTACGCGTTTTATTCATTTTTTTTTTAAATTTGTTCAGGACAAACGAAGACTATTCCGTTTTAAATGACCAGTCAACAACAACAATTTGATGATATTTACATAAATCATTTTCTTACTTTTTTGGCACTTACGATTATTGTATCTACTATTGTTAATAATACTTTAAGCCCAGATGAATAACCCCATTTTTATTTTTAGTAGAGTATCCAAAGAACAATATTTCTTTTCGTTGGATTGGGTATCCAGAACGGTCTCCAGGCCTCAACCCCTTTGACTTTTTCTTGTGTAGTATTTTATTGTACTTTTTATCATACTAAATATTGTTTACTTTTATATGCTTAATTCTTATGCAATGCTTAATGCTGCTGGGTCTCGCAACGTGTCGCAATGTCTTGCAATGCCTTTGAGTATCTCGCAATGCGTTGCAGTATCTCACAATGCATCGCAGTGTCTCGCAATGCACCTCAGGGTCTTGAAATGTCTCGCGGGGTTCTACAGTGATGATGAGTGAGAGGCCCCTTGGCGTTAAACGTAACACTGCTGTCTTTACGAAAAAAGACATAACATTTGGCTACATTTCAAAAAAATTCTACCTAATCTATGTAAGAGACAGACAATCGCAAAAGCGATCTTATATCCCATTTTTACTTTTGAAGTACGGCACCCTAAAAACTTTTTAAAATATTTTCTAGGTTTATTGACAGGTTAAGTTAATTAGCTATATATTAAAAATAAAGAAGTTAAAAATTTAAAGTTTATCAAATTAATTAAACCATTTATTTTCCTACTTGGGGAGTGGATGTCAACGTTCAAGCCCTTGGTTAGAAAAATTATTTGATGATAAATAAATGTTTAATTTTAGTATGATATATCTAAGCGTATAAAAGAGCATTTTCTAGAATTGATTTTAATTTACATAAATGATACCTACAATATAAATAAACATATACAAGTCTGATTCTTTTCAATTAATATATTATTTTAATAACCCTAATTTGCCCTAGTAGTTGATTACCTTTGGACGCACCAATTAATTTAAGCAGGCATTTATTTAAGATTAGCAACACCAGCGGCGTACGTGATGCTAAGATTAAAGATACTTTTACGTCAAAGTACTACAATTTTGATAGGGTGGAAATTTAGGATTCATTATCCCACACATGTTCAATTGGGTGCAAATCAGAAGATCTTGTAGGATTTGATAAGAGATTCCTTTTGGCCACTTCAAAATAGTCCTTTGTTAATCTGGCTACATGAAGTCTGGTAATATCTTGTTGAAAATCGGATTTGGAAGTCTTCTGTGTTACGGTCTAAGATTGGATTCCTCAATGTCTAGAGCGTGATTATGTGCGCTCATGTTACCTCTGATGAAGACTGGAGGGGGCCCAGAGTACATAACACCGATGCATCCCTAACCAAGCAAAATCACAGTCACTAAAGATCTATCACACAGACAATATTGTTTTGTCTTTCACTGCCTGCAATATGTTTACAAATTTATTTATGGCACTGCAGAGTGTGTCGGTCTCGCAGTATCTTGCAGTACTTTGCAATATCTCGCAATACCACGCAGTGTCTAACAACGCTTAATGCTGCAGGGTCTCGCAACGTGTCGCAATATCTTGCAATGCCTTGGAGTATCTCGCAATGCGTTGCAGCGCGTCGCAGTGCGTTTCAGTGTCTCGCAATGCTCCTCAGGGTTTTGCAATGCCTCGCAGGGTTCTACAGTGATGACGAGTTGGAGGTCCCTTGGCGTTAAACGTAACACTGCTGTCTTTACGAAAAAAGACATAACATTTGGCTACATTTTAAAAAAATTCTACCTAATCTATGTAATAGACAGAAAATCGCAAAAGCGAACTTATATCCCATTTTTACTTTTGAAGTATGGAACCCTAAAAACTTTTTAAAACATTTTCTAGTTCATTGACAGGTTAGGTTAATTAGCTATATATTAAAAATAAAAAAGTTAAAAATTTAAAGTTTATCGAATTAATTAAAACATTTTATTTTTCTACTTGGGGAGTGGATGTCAACGTTCAAGCCCTTGATTAGGAAAATAATTTGATGTTAATTAAAAGTTTAACAGATATTCTTAAGACTGGAGGCACCCTCCCGCGCCTCACTGAACCTTCATACGATATGCCAGTGTAAGTTATACGAAATCAAAAATTAGGCCGTTTATTTTAGTCTATAATAATTTTAAATTAAGACGCGTGAATCACAACAATATACAGGGTAACATACAAAAGAAACGATGCCATTAAACTATCTATTTCTGCCATCGCTATTAATTCTGTGCTTTGGCTAATAAACTAAATGTTTCATTTATTTTAAGACCTCTATTTTAATTTGTTTTATCTATTTACGCATAAGAAACATCCTTGTGATCCTTGTGAAAATTGTATTTACCATGGATTACTCAATGTTACTTAAGATTAACTCTGGTCGAGTCATAAATTTTTAACAGCCCACGTTACCTTTGGTGTTTTCGTATTTAAATACTATTTTCAGTCATTTAAATCTGTAATATTTAAATATTGTCTTTGCTGCGCCCACGCTAGACTAATAGACTTTTTTAATAGCTTAACAACAGATAAATATGAACACCTTGTAAATTGTTATGCGGCATGCAGCTGTTATAATCTTGTTTCATTCATAAAATTTAAACACTTGGATAGATTATAGTAATTTAATTTCCGATAAAGGGCATTTAAAAGTCACCCAGTGTTATATTTATTTATTAGACATTTAATCGTGCAAATCCGATTACATTACGTTTTTCGAAATATGCAATAATAACTTTAACACTGCATGATAAAATCATAAGTAGATCACAGAGAAACAATATCATATTTTAATGGTTTTTGGTCTAAACCTAAACAACATGAGTGTCCTATCTAATAAAAAAAAGTCATACCTAATTTATTATATAAAAATGTTGTTGTAACACTTCATTATCTCTTACCAGAGAATTCTCTACAATTCATTTGATTATTTACAAATTTTTGTAAAAACATTACGAAGATCTGAAAGCATAAAAAATGAAACACCTTTCTTTTTTTGTCAATAACCTTATCAATACTATTAAAGATTATTTAATAATGGTAGCTCAATAGGTATTCTAAAAGCTCCTTACATTTCATGCAAACAAAATCTAGCATCCGGTAGACTGTACTAATAACCATATTATATGGTCACAAAATATATAATCCATATTAATCCTCCAATCCTTAGTGCTAGTCACCCCTATCAAGGTCCACACCATCTTATAGTCAGCATTAAATTTCGAACCGACCTTCGAAAAAGGAAATTTTTTTAGTCAGATCTCATAAGAGATGGAAAAGACCTACTTTATGAATGGCTAGAATATTTGAAAGAAGCATTCTTAATGCCCCATAACAAAAAAAAACTTCCTTAATCGTAATGGGCTCCACAAACCTCTTTCGGTCGAATGTAGTAGAGCGACCTCTTCGTCGTGCATTCTTCCGAAAACCCAAATGTCCATCGATGGTTTAATTTTATGAAAAATTAATGGGGGCTCTAATATGGCTTGGAGTCAGGCAACATTGGGGTCGCAAACAAATAGAGCTGGAAAATTTACTTAGCTGAATAGTGAGAAAAGAAGAAACCATCTAAACGAAGATAGAAGAAGAACAAATTGAGAAGATGAATAGAGTTCTCCGGTAACAACTTAACAATGTAAGAATTAGGTACCGGAGATGGCGCCCAGCGCCAACTCACATATTTTCAATAAAAAAACTCCTTTTTACTTCTAATTTCCCGAAGCCTTAAGAGGCTTAAACTGAAACTTTGTTCTAATTTTATCGTCCCAGAAACGGGTTCCAATTTTGACTCATCAGAGGTATGTATACTAGGATGGTTTTTCTTACCTTATGTCTAATGTAAAGCCAGCTTGGTGAATAATTTTTTAATTATTGGATTAAAGCAAAGACAAATTATAAATATTCTGAATATTGCCCATAATGTGAGTAATTTTAAAAGGTGTGTTGGTTAGTTCTGGTATACTGTAAGGAAATATGTTACGACATTTTTACCTCATTTAACCAAAATAATTTGTAATATAATAAAACAAATGGGTGGCGATTAATAATAAAGTGGGGGATTAGTTTGGTATTGCTTGTGTTATTTATTTAATAATGTCTATCTTATACACATATAAAGGTCTATTTGGTTTTTATGTTATAAAAATGGAAGTATTGTAGTGGTGAAAAAATTACACCTCAGAATTTTGCTGATCTTTACGCTTGAGGTTCCTTAATTACAAAAAACAGTTTTTTGTTTTCATCTGTCTGTCAGCAGGTCCGTTAAGGTGTAATACTTAAGGAGAGTAACCGGTCAGTTGCTTTTAAGCGATATCGTTTCAGGAGCAATGAGGAAGGAATTGGAGGAAGAAAAGGGTGAAGGTTGATATTTTACGTGATATTTTAATAATTTTGTAGAAAGTATTTTTGTGTTTCTTTTGGACAAAAAAATATCAACTTAAAAACTTAGAAAAAAATCTCTGACAATTGAGTATACCACAAAAAAACATTTAAAGGTTTTTTATGTCCGGTCCAAATTTCTGAGAAAATACATACCCATAAATGCAAATTTTTAACCCAATTAATAAAAATAATAAAAGTTTAAGCGGACAATAGATACATTTAACACAAATAAATATACACTATAATTAATTTGCATTGATACGTATTCATGGAAATACACACGTGGGAGAACCAAATGATGAAATTCCAAATGTGGGAGTTTTGAATGGTGTTTGGAGTGTCTAGCAAAATCAAAAGATAAATGGCTGATGAATTCTGAAATAAAACGCTGCAACAGCTAAGAGAACCATTAGTCCGTTACTTTCTAGAACAATTTTTTAAAATTATTGATAAAAAAATTATTGTACCAAAAAGAATCTAGTTAAGTTGAATATTGATACGATATATTGATATAGGAAATCAAATTAAAAACAGCAAAAGTTATTTCCTCAGTACACTGAACTTTTTTGATGTGACTATAAATGTTGAATAATTTAGAGTAACCACGCAAATATATCGATTGAAGACCTTTAATACTCGGTCTCTTAGATTAAAAAATAAATATTTGTGTTTATTGTTTCAGTTACCTGTTGGGTTAAAATTTTGGTTAAACTTAATGAGCAAATATATAAAGCATAAGCTGTATAAAATACAATGTAAAACTTATTTGTTTACTACCTTAATATTTGTCAAATAAAAACCCGTTAAACCAAGTTCTCTTGTTTCATGTCTACTTACAGATGTTTACTATATTTAGATTGAACAAATTTAGCGTCCTATCGCACAAATAGTGCCTATTTCCTGTATTTACATGGCTTTATTTTATTTTTACTGTTTGTCCTCCTTTCTCTGTCTCTTTTGCTTTTTTGTCGGATGTCAATAAAGACAATGGTTGTATTCCTGTCTCATTGTTTCTTTTTTTAACAGCGGAAAGTACTAAGTGATCTATTTTTATATTAGGTAATTATTATATACAGAGAAATAAAAAAAATCTTACTTTAAAATAATAGGTTTAATAAAAATATATTTAATATATAATAAAAAGCGAAAGTGACATTGTACAAATGATCAAAATAAATTTCAGTGACGATGGATTACTGTGGCGGGGTAAGCGGAAGGAGGTCCGGTTCCAGTTGTGGTTAGTTTTGGTTAAAAAAAATGTTTCAGGTGTGATTCAATACTGCGCAGCATAACATTGCCGCTTTTTATGACTAACAGCACATAAATTAAAAAAGATTTACTGGCGATTTATAAACTTGACGTTTCGTTGCTATTGCTACTACGGTGCTGTTGCCGCTGCTGTTCGTAAATTGTTCAATTTATAAACTTGATGTTGGCGTTCCTAAGCTTCAATTTAAGGTTTGACTGTCAGTGTCAAGACTATCACTTGTTACTGAACCCTTTTTACTTTTGTTGAAATTATGTACTCTTTGGAATATGTTTTTTAAAAATAGATTAAAATTAAAAAAATAAAGCCCGAAAATATAAAATAATACAAAGAATAAACAGCGCATGGCCATGCTTCAAAAACGCAATCTCTGCATTGAAGACGGGCATATTTTTTCAAATAGTACTTTAATTGTCTTTGAATTGACACTATTTTAAAGGAGGTGTATTCGTAAGGGATCCCGGAATTTTGGGATCCCGGAGTTCAGATCCTATTTCTTACGTTTCTACATTTGTTATTTGTTTGCTTTATTTAGTTTGAATGTACGCAATTTTTTATTCTTTATCTTGTTTTAAATGGGTAACATAAGCAAAATGGTGCGTGTTTATACCAACCCAGAATTAATGGACGCAATA
The DNA here is from genome assembly GCA_019359885.1 of Listronotus oregonensis. Lineage (NCBI taxonomy): Eukaryota > Metazoa > Arthropoda > Insecta > Coleoptera > Curculionidae > Listronotus > Listronotus oregonensis. The sequence continues at coordinate 18,703 of JAHBCN010000356.1, read as the reverse complement.
TGACTGAAACGCTATGACTTTTATTAGAGGGTTTTTCCGAGGGTTTTTCTTTAACGGGGGTTTTCGCACAAAAGTACAGAGTTGGATCAGTCGAGCACAAGTGTGTATATAAGCCAGAGAACAACATTTCAAGCATAATATGTGTAGCTGAAAGAACTCTATTTTTGTCATTTGTAGGGCTGTTCTTTATCTTCAAAATAGAATCCATTTTGTTTTTTTAAATACAATTATGACCTAATCTTTAAACCAGTTTCGAAATGATTTGAATAATAAAAAATGCCTTTAAATGTGCAACATCCTAGTACTTTTATTCCTTCTGATACTTTAAAAAATACATTTTATTTAAATTATCTCGTTATATTTAATTTTTTGGTCCACTGCGTATTTCAGAGGCCATAACCCCTTAAGAACGGTGCGTAAAGTTTATTTTAAAACTTAGAGTCGGTTTATTTTCGTTATAATAAAAGTGACAGCGTAATACAGTAATTAATTAACTTCCACTATTTTAACGAGGTATATCGTGACACAAGTCACTAATTACTTTTTTTACACGTTTAATTATAATGCAAATATTGCCCAATAGTCACTCCTTAATACCTACTTAATTTCCAAATCGCCTTTTAATTTGTTTTCAACTATTCTTTTTTATTTTCCTATTGTTACCCACAAAATGTCAAACAAAGATAAGAGGTTCATAAACAAAGGCAAAACAGAAAACCCTTTATTTTTAACAATCACAAGTCATTTAAAATTATCTCTAAATAAATTAATACATAAATAAAAACCACTTTTTAATGTTTATTAAACGTAATACATATGTATATGTATGACATCAAATAAATATAAATACGTTTTTGAGTAAGCAATTACTATTTTTTATGTATATATCGAATTTATTTGGGTAATATTTTGGTTTTTCTAATTATGATTTCGATTTGTTAAAAATGTTTATTTTATACAGGGTGATATATGAGGAAATGTCAATACGTCAGGTACGTAGTCAGGGTCCAAAAATAAACATAAATGTCTATACAAATATGGGTCCGCAAGGCCTTTGGTTCCGAAATACAGGGTGTTAAAGTTTTTATTTATATATTTTTATTTTATTTTTTTAATTTTTTTTTATGTTTTGCTGAACATAATTTAAGAACAATAATTTTATTAAAATACATATTGTTTAATTATACATTTTGTTTTATTTTTTTAAATTTTGCTATAATAAAATCAGATGCGTCCTAATTTTTTTAAATCCAAATATCTCGAAAACGGTTGCTTATATCAACTTTTAACAAGTGTACCTTTTTGACGTAAACATGACAAAACAATTATTTATTTTACTAAAAAATGTAATGCGTACCAAAAAGTTGTAATTGTTCAAAATAGTAAAAAGACGTGTAGGTGGCACCCCCTACAAGTAAGAGCCGTACTAAGATTAGGTTTGAATCCGTCATACCAAAAAACCCCCTGATACCAATTTTTACTCTAATATTTACATTATCATAGATTTTAGTTAAAAAATAGGAAAATTAAATAAAAACTTTAACACCCTGTATTTCGGAAACGAAGGCCTTGCGAACCCATATTTGTATAGACTTTTATGTTTATTATTGGACCCTGACTACGTACCTGAAGTATTGACATTTTCTCATGAATCACCCTATATATTATGTCTAAATTGCTGCAATTGGAATTAAATTACTGTTACAAAAATTCTAATTTTTATCCATATAACTTTAATTTTTTTATCTTGGGACAGTTCACGAAGGCTCAAAGCCTAAGCGCTAACATAGCGTGGGTGTCCTAAGTGTGGTAAGAGGTAGTTTATTAACACGGGACTTAAATAAAGGAGAAGGGTAGGCCTCTGCGAGCAGTAGGTTCCCTAGTCTAGGCACTTTAGGCATGAAGGAACAACCAATGTGGGAAGTTCGGGGTCTTTCAAGTTTCACTGTTAAGGGAGGCATAAGAGTGCATCACGTGCTCTGTTGGGAGCTGCCAGAGGAGGAATTATACTTGCTAATTTCTCGGAGTAGAAGCCGTAAAAATACCTATGAAAAGACGACAGATTTCCTAAATTCCATCGATGAACAAAAGAAAAAGACCTTCCTCTAAGCGTGGAAGCATTATTAAGGCGAACTAAGAGTTTTCGAAGACGCTCAGCACCAGACATGAGAACAATATTGCAAAAAGAGTTTGATTTGGGATACATACAAAGTATATAGGTTCAAAAGGGACAATACTTTCTGACTAGAAAGAGGAATACAAGCTTTGCAGAACTTGGCCGCTCATAAGTAAAGTATTGGCAGACTGTTTTCACGACAACGAACATGGTTGCGTTTTAGAGGCAGTAAACTGGACTAGATTTGTAGCGCCCCAATTCAATATTAATTTAAGGTCCTGTAAAAGAGATTTCTGCATTACCCTGCTCTTGTTCTTTATTTCATTCTTGGAGACTAGATTGAGGAAATGAATATTAGAGGCTACTATCGTCAGCAAAACTATAAATAGGATTAACTGTAGAAGAGAAAAGATCGTTGAAGTAAAAAAGAAATAGAGTTGATCCCAGTACTAGGTCCTGGGGCACCAAAATCTCGGTTTTTTGGATTGGGATACCTACAAAGTGCGGTTAGTAGCGGAATACCGATTTTAAACAGCTACAGAGCAGTAAAATATAATAAAATAAGACTTTAGTTAGTGACTAATAATAATTATACATAAACAAATACAGTTATAATTAAAAAACCGGTTATAAATAGAATTTTAATTTACATTTTTGCGTTGTTCCAAAAATTACGTTTTCTTAAATGGGTTCATGGTTCGTACCAATAAACGCAACCAGTGTTTATTTTCACATAGATATGGTGTAATAAATTTAAAATAAATATACACGAACATGCATACACTCTTATAGCGAAAACCATTGGGGAAAAAGTTCCGCACTGAGTGTATCGGTGTCCTTTTTTATCGTATAAAGATAATAGGATAGAAATACACTCAGTGTGCACTGGTTTTATCAATAATTTTCGCTATTAATATCGAGCCTAATACAGGTAGCTTGTAAATTGTCGCACATAATAAAAGATAGTGTCAATATACTTTATATGGTGGAATTCTTTTTAATTTCCAGTATACGGTGGGTAGCGCGATATTGCAAAAAATATCATAAAAATTTAGGTAAAAAAAAAAATTTCTTTGAGTATGGTTGTTAGGCGTCCAGATTTATGCATGATTGCCCCGAATTTTAATGAATTTCCTGAAGTTTCTGCTGTTCAATTTAAAGATAATACGAGTAAGCCTTAATTTTTTGAAATGGATGTAATAATTTTGGGAAATTTTGTCACAACAAAGTTTTTTTACATACTTTGCCCCTTTAAAAACGGACGATCTTCAGGGCTGGATTTACGCAAAGGCTAAGTAGGCTAAAGCCTAGGGCGGCAAATATTATGGGCGGCAAATTTACGATTAATTTTTAAAAATGTAATCGTAAATTTTAATGATATAATTAATAATTTTGCAGAAAAAAAGGTTCGAAGAAAAATGTTAGTATAGGGTTTTGCCTATAATTAAATAATACATAGTTAAAAAAACTTATTTGTTTACCATTTTAATTTATATTTTGTTTTTATATTATGAAATTTGTTTGTTTTAGAGAAGTGTTATTTAATTTTCTGAATGATTTACTTTTGTTAATTTGTTTATTAAATTTTGATAAGAATTACTGGTGAAATTTGCATTCTTTTAATGCTAAATTTTTCATTCTGATATCCAAAAATATATTAGCCTATGAGCGGCAAAAAGTTAAATTCGGCCCTGGGGATCTTGCTTTAAGAAAAAATGTGATATAGGCAAATGTTACTATTTTTGGAAATATAAAATCCCTTTTCACAATCAAACTGCTACAGAGCAGTAAGATATAATAAAATAAGACTTTAGTTAGTGACTAATAATAATTATACATAATCAAATACAGTTATAATTAAAAACCGGTTATAAATAAATTTTAATTTACATTTTTGCGTTTGTTCCAAAAATTACGTTTTCTTAAATGGGTTCATGGTTCGTCCAATCAACGCAACCAGTGTTTATTTTCACATAGATATGGTGTAACTGTCTGGGAGTTACTGGAGCAATGAAATCTTGCCCAACGGCAGCTCTGGAGACTATGTTGAACCTCCTTCCCCTGCACCTGCACATAAGAGGGAGGCGATACTGAGTGCCTCAGAGTAATCCAGACACAAAGTATAAAGTCAGGAGACCTGACTGGTCACCTTAAAATTTTGGAAAAAATCAAGATTGAAGCTCTGACCAAACCCACGGACATAATGCCTATAGTGCGGGACTTCCAGCTCTTTTGAAGTGGTTATTCAAGACCGCCAAACTATGAGTGTGAAGGAACCAAAGCATGAAAAAGGCTCACTTGTCTGGTACACTGATGGATCTAAGATGGAACAAGGGGTTGGAGCTGGTGTCTTTGGACCCTAGATGCAGACTATCAAAAGTCTCTCGGCAAGGCTCCCTCCATCTTCCAAGCTGAAATCCATGCAATTGATATTTGCGCTTCTGAATGTCCCAAAAAAAAGGCCTACGAGGCGCAACCATATATATTTTATCGGACAGCCAGGCTGCTTTGAAGGCATTGACTTCATGCTCTTTGTTTGATCAAATTCCTTAAGAAAAAGGTTTGTATCAATTGGCACCGCGCTTTGAGATGATTTTTAAAATAATTTAAAATTTAAAACCTCTCTATTGAAACGGGTCTAGCAACGATAAGTCGCATAAACGGTAGGCGGTAGTAAAAGTTACGGGTTTCGGGTACTACTTGAAATTTAGTGGTTAATTATTAGTGTCTTTCATGAAATTGATGATATAAGGTATCCCTAAGATTTCCTTTGTCCTTTTCTCCCTTTTTACCCAATTTACCATTAGAATACCTAACAAGATCAACATTTTTTGGAACCAACACTATCGAAGATTTTGGTAAGTTTGCTATTTATTTCAATAAGGGATATTTTTGTTATTTTAATATTCCGTGAAATAAGGAAAAAACATAATTTGGTCCTAATCGAACCGGATATTTGTAAAATTCTAATGGTACCTTCATTTTTTATTTTTATAGTTCACGGGTAACGATAAAGAATAAAAAACTTTTTGGGGTTTTTTTTTTGGGTGAGACTGTCGGCGGATCGGTTGCTATTTAAACAGTGTTGTCAAATGTGGACACAGTTCATTAAATTCAATCGTTTCAATAGTGTAACTTCTTAATTTCGGTTTTCGGTTTATTTACAAATATTTACGGATATATGCGGGTTTTTAAAAATTATTTGAAAAATACTTAATAACTTTCGGTATAAAGGTTTTGAGTTTTAGCTTAAATAGATCATTCAAGGTTCGGATTGCTATTTGATACAGCGTGTTAAAATATTTCTGGTACAGATAAAATATATAAGAATATTTTAATTACAGTTATTTATTGTTTATCAGCTAATAGAAATATATTTCATTAAAATTAATAATTAGTAATATTTGTAATAAATATGAGTACCACGGCTGAACAGAAACTTAAAAGACTCACTTCTAAGAAGGAATCTTTGTTTATGATTTTACAAAATATGTACGATCTGACAAAAGTTATTGCTAATCAAAAACACAGGGATAAATTTGAAGCGTTGTATCCATCATTGGATTTAACTAGGAATTCTTTAATTGGGGTGATCGATGAAATTAATGATATTGGGTTTGAAGTTGAAGAAAATTTTTCTCCGGATTACAAAGTACTCTCTACTATTAATGAGTTGTGTTGCTATATTGAGGTAGCAGCAGCAAAATTAAAAGCTAATAAGACGGCTCCTTCAGAGAATAATCCCGTAGATCCAAATCGGATATTGCCTTCTTTACCAAAAATAGAATTACCGGAATTTTCAGGTGAAATTCGTCAATGGGAAACCTTCTATGCAATTTATAAAAGTTTAATTCATGACAACCCTACTTTAAATAATACGGAAAAGTTCATTATTTGGTAGGACGTTTAGCGGCTCTGCTTTAAGCATTTGTTCGGGTAGCACCAACGGAGATAATTATGAAATAATTTGGCAGTCACTTCTTGACAGATACCAAGATAAGAGAATTTAGCAAACAATTATCTAGACCAGATTATGAATTTTAAATGTTTACATGCCGAATCCGCGAAAAATTAAATTTATTTTTGGAAAGATTTGATGTTGCTGTTTGTGCATTGAAAAAATTAAATTTGCCTGATCTAGCGGACTTTATTTTATTTTATCAAGCACCAATAAATTAGATAAGGAAACAGTTAAGGCATTTGACAGTTTTAATCGGAGCGTAGAAATTCCCACATATAGTGAGCTTATAGGGTTTGTAAAGGAGCAGTCAAAATTATTAAATTTAACTAACATATCAGGTGCGCCTTCACCCTCCCATCGTAATCCAAAGTTGTTTTTCTGGTCAGGTTAGGGATGATAGTAAATACAAACCCCACTCCTTGTGTTTTCTGTAATAAAATTGGGCATTACTTAGGACGTTGTGAAAAATTTAAGAGGCTTTCTCCATCAAAGAGATATGAAACGGTAAAGGATAGTAATTGGTGCTATAACTGCTTATCTCTAATCACGGAGTAAGGTCATGTCCTACGGACAGGACATGTTCGAATGTTCAAAAACATCATATTTTGCTGCATACGGGAAAACCGCTGATAAAGAAAGTTTTCGGAAACGGATGAATCGATTTCTACAAAAATACAATCGGATGAACCACAATCACTTTGCTCTACGGTTTCGGAAAAATGCAAAGTACAATGCAATAAAACGGTTTTGTTATAAACGGTAGTTGTTCATGTATTAAATAGTCTTATTTTAAATGGAACTGCGAGATTTATTTTAGACAGCGGTAGTCAAGTAAATCTATTAACGGTGAAATGTTGTAAAAAACTTGGATTACCGATTTCCGGCCTATTCGTTGGTGGAAGGCTTAGGGCAAAATTCTCAAGTAGTGAAAGGTAAAACGGACTTAGTGATCGGTTCTCGACATAATATCGAAAACACTTATAATTTAAGTGCTCTTTTAGTAGAGAAAATCACTGATAAATTACCTAAGGTGTCTATTAATACGGACGTTCTTTCGGGATGGAAAAATATACCGTTAGCGGATAGTAGATATTTCGAACCGGGCGAAATAGACGGTATTATAGAGCGAGTTATTCCCTTTTATTTTCGGAAAAAAGGCGGTTAGCCACAAATGGTGGGTCACCGATCGCTATGGAAACTGCTTTCGGGTACGTAATAATGGGTCAAGTACCTACGGCGGAAGCGGCAGCGCAATTAACATTTTTACTCAAGAAACTGACACATCTATTGAGGAACTATTATATAAATTTTTTGAAATTGAGCAAGTTCCAAAGCGACCAGAAAGTAGTCCAGAGGAATTAGAATGTGATAAAATATTTTTTAAAACATATTCGCGGGATAAAGTCACGGGACGATTTAGTGTTACTCTACCATTTAAATACGATCCGGTTAATTTAGGAGATTCGATGAAAAATGCTCAGCGTCGGTTATTATCATTGGAGAAACGGTTGGATAAGTTTCCAAATTTGCGAGTGGAATTTAATAATGCCATTAAGGATTTTATTAATCAAGGTCATATGCAACTCTTACAAAATAATGCGACTCATGACTTAGCTTATTACATTCCTCACCACGCGGTTTTTAAATCGGACAGTACTAGTACTCCTCTTCGAGTTGTTTTGGATGCAAGTGCACCCTCAGATTCACATGTGTCATTAAATGATATTTTTATAACGGTCCAAAATTACAAGCGGATATTTGCACGCTTTTGTTAAACTTTCGGTTGTTTAAAATTGCAATAACGAGATATTCGGCAAATGTATCGGCAAATAAATATTGTAAAGGAACATTGGCCTTTTCAGCGTTTATTGTGGCGCTTTAGTCCGGAAGAAAGGTGGATATTTATGAGCTGACTGTAGTAGCTTTCGGTGTAAAATCGTCTCCATTTTAGCGTTGCGCGTTATTCAGCAATTGGTAAATGAGGAAAAGGAAAAAAAATATCCTTTGCTGCTAGTTTTATAAATAGAGATATTTATATGGATGATTTGGTTTCTAGTACCGAGTCTGACGATACAGCTTATCAATTATATCAAGAGTCAGTTCAACTTTTTAAAGCCTTTGAATTAACCAAATTTTCGACTAATTCCCAAAACTTATTAAATAAAATTCCGGTTAACCAACGGCTTTCAAAGGAAGTAATTTTTAAAACGGACACAAAAATTTTAGGCATGCAATGGGATCCTGAACTAGATATTCTTCGATTTAGATTGGATACTCCAGGCACATGTACAAAGCGGTCGATTCTTTCCGCGGTCGCACGTTGTTACGATCCTATCGGACTTATATCACCTTTTATTTTCTTTTTAAAATTACTTGTAAAAGAACTATGGAAACTAAAACTCGGATGGGATACAGAACCTCCCAGAAATATTATACGGATTTGGGAAAATGTTCGCTTAGAATGGAATGAGTTATATAATTTCAATTGCCACGGCATTTGGGTGTTGAGAAAAATACCCCAATTACAATTTTGGCATGCGCAGATGCTAGCCAAAACGGCTACGGCAGTGGTGTATTCTAAGGTGTTTACAGAATGTGACGGTCCGGTGGTTAGATTAATCTGTGCGAAGTCAAAGGTGTCTCCATTTAAATTAGTAACTATTCCTCGGCTGGAATTATGTGCGGCAGTTCTTTTATCGAATTTAGTTAAGCATATTATAAATGCATATGCTGATAGGGCAGTTGTTGCAAGGGTGTATGCGTTTTTCAGATTCAACTACAGTGTTGAATTGGCTTAATTCACCGTTTGTTAAAGATATTTTTGTAGCAAATCGGGTGAGCCAGATTGAGGAAAATATACCGGATGCCCATTGGCGATATATTGAAGGAATTGGTAATCCGGCAGATTGTTTGTCTAGAGGCCTTACACCAAGACAGTTAGTTAATCATCCCTTGTGGGCATCGGGTCCTGAGTGGATGAAATTGTCAGAACAGGATTGGCCTGTCAAACAAATAAATACAAGTGCCAGTGAAAGGTTAAATCGGGAAATTCGGTTTTGCCGAAGAGGTATTTGTTATGACAGATGAAGAAATCAGTCATCCCTCTTGAAGGTTGTTGAAAAATGTTCCTCTTGGTTAAAAATTTTGCGATTACTGTTTGAGTTCTTAAATTTCCAAAACTTATTCAGGTAAGAGATCACATCGGGGCGAATGATTTGAATAAGGCCGAAATAAGTTTACTCAGGCTGATTCAAATAAAACATTTTGACAATGACATAAAATTATTATCAAAAGGTAGAAAATGCGCCTCTAAACTTTGGAAATTAAAACTTTTTTGCTCGACGGGCTTTTGAGAGTAGGTGGTCGGCTTACAAATTCATTGCTGTCCTTTTTTCAAAAACATCCAATTCTTTTGCCGGTTAAGAATACGTTGGTGGAAAGGTTAGTTGATTTTAATCACATAATTAATTTACATACTGGTCCCTACCTACTTGAGTCTATTATTAGACAAAAGTGTTGGATTTTGGGTGGTAGAAGCCTAATTCGTAATGGAGTGCATAAATGTAATCGATGTTTTCGAATTAAACCGATAAATTTGACGCCACTGATGGCCGATTTACCTGCTCAAAGAGTTTCACAAACTAAGCCTTTTACACAGGGTGTAGATTATTTTGGGCCTATTAGTATAACTTTAGGTAAAAACGGGGTGCACAAGTTCATAAGGCATATGGCTGCCTATTTGTATGTATGAGTGTTAAAGCCATTCATTTAGAACTAGTTAGTTCTCTGTCTACAGCACATTTTTTGCAGGCATTTAAAATATTTTTATCACGACGCGGTCCGTGTCATGTCATGTACTCGGACCAAGGCACCAATTTTTAGGAGCGAAAACGGTTTTACGGGAAATTAATGAACTTGTCAGTTCGAGGGAATATAAAGACGTTCTTCTTTCCGAGTTAGCGGTTGATGGAGTGGAATGGCAATTTAACACTCCCTTCGGACCACATCAGGAGTGGCTTATGGGAAAGCAATGTTAAAGCGGTAAAAAATCATCTTTATAGAGTGGTGGGTGAACAGTTGTTAACTTATGAAGAGCTGGCTACTCTGCTTACTCAGATTGAAGCATTATTAAACTCTAGGCCTTTATGTCGACCATCGGCAGATAGTTCGGCTCCGGAGGTACTTACTCCTGCTCATTTCTTGACTTAAAAATTTCCCAACTGAGGATCTCTCGAGCATCTCAATGGGTCGGTTGGATCGGTTCCAGTTGATAGATAGAATGGTGCAGGATTTCTGGAAACGTTGGCGTATGGAGTATTTGACAAGTTTGCGGTAAGAGAAAAGTGGGCGGAAAACTCTTCATCGGTAAAGGTTGGGACGGTAGTAATTTTAAAAGTGATAATTCTCCTCCCCTTCATTGGCCTTTAGCCACAATTGTAAAAGTTCACCCGGGAAAGGACGGAGTCATTCGGAACGTGACAGTAAAAACAAGTAAAGGCATTTATACCCGTCCAACAGAAAAAATTTGTCCTTTACCGTCTCAATAAAGTTTCGTAGTTTGCGGTGGACACATAGAATTTTTATTTTTATGTATTTATTTTTTGTTAATTTGATTTCTAATTTTGTTTGTGGGTGTTTAATGAGATAAAATATTCTGACCGGGTTTTTTGGTTGTTTTCTCGGTTTTATATATTAATTTAGGTCTTTCAATCTTAGCTGAAAAACAATGTTTCAGGGTGCGGGGTATGTTTGATCAAATTCCTTAAGAAAAGGTTTGTATCAATTGGCAACCGCGCTTTGAGATGATTTTTAAAATAATTTAAAATTTAAAACCTCTCTATTGAAACGGTCTAGCAACGATAAGTCGCATAAACGGTATGCGGTAGTAAAAGTTACGGGTTTCGGGTACTACTTGCAATTAGTGGTTAATTATTAGTGTCTTTCATGAAATTGATGATATAAGGTATCCTAAGATTTCCTTTGTCCTTTTCTCCCTTTTTTACCCAATTTACCATTAGAATACCTAACAAGATCAACTTTTTTTTGAACCAACACTATCGAAGATTTTGGTAAGTTTTGCTATTTATTTCAATAAGGGATATTTTTTGTTATTTTAATATTCCGTGAAATAAGATAAAACACTTTTTTAACTCAAAGCTAGCCTGGGAATGCCGACAATCACTAAACCAACTGGCCAAACACAACAGAGTTACTCTGGGTGGGTACCAGGACATGAAGGAGTGGAGGGCAATGAAATTGCCGATCAACTCGCCAAGGAAGGAGCACAGAGACCATTCTATGGACCTGAGCCTTTCTGTGGCACCACTAGAGCCCTCTACGAAACTCAGGACATGGGAAAAAAGTCAAAAGAGACTTACTGGAACAACATCCCAGGACAAAGGCAGGCGAAAAGATTTATTTCGAAATTTACCTAAGTACACAAAGAAGCTACTGGAACTTCAAAAATGAACTTAAACTGGTTACCGACTTCCCCAACAGGACATGGCCCTTGGAGGTATCACCCCAAAAATGGGAAAGACTGAGGATGAACAATGTCGGTTTTGTCACGAGGCAAACGAAACTGCGGAACACATTCTCTGTGAATGCAGAGAACTGACCCGACAACGGCTTAAATACCTCGAAGGGGTATATCCTACTCCTAGAGATATTATTTAGCTTGCACCGCGTAGTATCCTGAACTTTGCTAAAGGTATAGGAATTACCGGGCACTAAACAACGAAGGGTATTCACAAAAGATCTCTTTAGGTCGAAGTGAAGGAGGGCTACACTAGAGCCGAGCGACCCCGTTTATTACAATACAATACAATACAAAGGTCCTGTAAAAGAGATTTCTGCATTACCCTGCTCTTGTTCTTTATTTCATTCTTGGAGACTAGCTTGAGGAAATGAATGTTAGAGGCTACTATCGTCGGCAAAACTATGAATAGTATTAACTGTAGAAGAGAAAAGATCGTTAAAGTAAAAAAGAAATAGAGTTGATCCCAGCACTAGGTCCTGGGGCACCAAAATCTCGGTTTTTTGGATTGGGATACCTACAAAGTGCGGTTAGTAGCGGAATACCGATTTTAAACAGCTACAGAGCAGTAAGATATAATAAAATAAGACTTTAGTTAGTGACTAATAATAATTATACATAAACAAATACAGTTATAATTAAAAAAACCGGTTATAAATAGAATTTTAATTTACATTTTTTGCGTTGTTCCAAAAATTACGTTTTCTTAAATGGGTTCATGGTTCGTACCAATAAACGCAACCAGTGTTTATTTTCACATAGATATGGTGTAAATAAATTTAAAATAAATATACACGAACATGCATACACTCTTATAGCGAAAACCATTGGGGAAAAAGTTCCGCACTGAGTGTATCGGTGTCCTTTTTTATCGTATAAAGATAATAGGATAGAAATAGACTCAGTGTGCACTGGTTTTATCAATAATTTTCGCTATTAATATCGAGCCTAATACAGGTAGCTTGTAAATTGTCGCACATAATAAAAGATAGTGTCAATATACTTTATATGGTGGAGATTCTTTTTTAATTTCCAGTATACGGTGGGTAGCGCGATATTGCAAAAAAATATCATAATAAATTTAGGTCAATAAAAAAAGAATTTCCTATCTTTGAGTATGGTTGTTAGGCGTCCAGATTTATGCATGATTGGCCCGAATTTTAATGAATTTCCTGAAGTTTCTGCTGTTCAATTTAAAGATAATACGAGTAAGCCTTAATTTTTTGAAATGGATGTAATAATTTTGGGAAATTTTGTCACAACAAAGTTTTTTTACATACTTTGCGCCCTTTGAAACGGACGATCTTCAGGGCTGGATCTACGCAAAGGCTAAGTAGGCTAAAGCCTATGGCGGAAAATATTTTGGGCGGCAAATTTACGATTAATTTTTTAAAAATGTAATAGTAAATTTTAATGATATAATTAATAATTTTGCAGAAAAAAAGGTTCGAAGAAAAATGTTAGTATAGGGTTTTGCCTATAATTAAATAATACATAGTTAAAAAAAACTTATTTGTTTTACCATTTTAATTTATATTTTGTTTTTATATTATGAAATATGTTTGTTTTAGAGAAGTGTTATTTAATTTTCTAAATGATTTACTTTTGTTAATTTGTTTATTAAATTTTTATAAGAATTACTGGTGAAGTTTACTTTCTTTTAATGCTAAATTTTTCATTCTGATATCCAAAAATATATTAGCCTATGAGCGGCAAAAAGTTAAATTCAGCCCTGGGGTTCTTGCTTTAAGAAAAAATGTGAGATAGGCAAATGTTACTATTTTTGGAAATATAAAATCCCTTTTCACAATCAAACTGAATCATCTGGAGTCCGGAATATTTAGGGATGTAGGAAGTGGGCTAAAGGGTGCTAAGATTGATAATTAAAATATATAGAGTTGTATATTAGTTTCATAAGGGAATTTAAAACTCCTATTTTTTATTATCTCCAATTTTATACGAAATGGGAAGGGTGTTTATAGCCCAGTTTACTCTTTTTTACATTTATATTTTTGGTCAGATATTTCATCTGTCTTGGCAGGAAATGTTATGTGTTTTAGTTTTAGAACCAGGAATTTAACGGCTTTATTTTTACAAATGTTTATAACAATAATTTGTATAATAAAACGAAAGGATAACAAACCTTTTATTATTTTTAGTTTCAGAAGAAAATTGGTAATTATATACTTTTTAAAATTAATTGTCTGTTGTTTCCGTAGCTAATAACAAACTGTCCATCTTGATGTATCACTAAAAATGATCTTGAAAATCGAAAGAATGATGTAAGAGAACTTAGCAGCTAGTTTATATATTATATATTTTTAATATAGTATTTAGGAGTCTTTAATTTTAGCAACTTAGGCATTTATTTTTACGATTTAGAATGAAACATGTCTTTTATGCTGTTATGTTATTGTTGGCTTAATAAATGCCTTTAAGAGTTTTCGCTAAAAAAATATTCAATTTTTGCCGACGTAGTTGCTTATTATTTTCATTGCAATCAGCAAATGAATTTATTGGTTTCAGCTTTATCTATTTTATTAGCCCAGTTAGATAGTACACAGTCAATATCAGAAGTTTAATCACTTAAGTGCTTATCAGATAATGGTTCAATGTTTTTAAATATTTTTATAACCTAATGTAATTTTATAATTTTACCTAACAGTTTTTTTAATATTTAATTAAACAAATTAGGTATCCATTTAAAACACTTAAATGTACTTAGTAGAAGCTGTAAATAATTTTTAATTTTTCTGTATTATTTCGTACAAATGAATTTTATTTAAAAGATATAGCACAAGTTTCTTTCAATATGATACCTTTAATTAAATAATTTCTAAATCCTTTTCAAAATGTAACTACATGTATACTGAAATAAAACTTGAAACAAAAAATTTGTGTTACTTATAACAAAAGAATAAATAATCTTACCTAAGAGCAACACGGACGGAAATATCGTCGTCTTCCATTTTTTCGCACTTCTTCTGGAAAAACACACTAAAATAACGTTATTCTGTCCTCGCATTAGACACCTGCCCAACACCTACCTATTATTTTTAAACTTTAACAAGAAATAACAAATTCTTCGATTGCGGCACAATATCTACTGCATCCCGACATACGAAGGATAATATTTTCCCATTCGCGAGATGATTTTCCACCCTGTCAGTCATTTTTCGGAATATTTTCCGAAATTTGGTCCTTCAGGATCCTGAATTGTCACATATGATTGGGCAGCAGTGAAAGTATCGGTCCAAAACTTAACCTATACTTATGCTTCGTCCCACATGATGGCATTAAGCTGAATGAGAAAGAAAGAGACAACAGTATCGCACATGAAAATAAACTTGTAATATTATAGATCGGACTGAGAAACTTGCTCAGTGTAACGAACATCCGCTCGTCAAAGCAGCTGGAAGGTTACTAACTGTATATATGGGGTTTGCACACTGAGAGAAGTACCTGCACAATACAGGTAGATAGGAACACCGAACCATGTCCGATGGTGCCTCTCTAGAGTGGTTCCGCAAAAATAGGTAATTTTTTTAAAGAAAAAATTAATTAAAATAAATTTTTTACACTTTTTATTTAAGATAAAATCCTTGTAAATAAATAGGAGTTAACAGTTCTAAAAAAATAGTTAAAAAATATTAAAGGAACAATACATTGTGCTGATCGATAAAACGAGTGCGAATCCACGTAGGAAGCAGAAACTAAAAATTAGGGAATCTGGAAAACTTCAATTCGGCGCCGCGCAGCCGTCTGTCCAAAAAAAAGGGATTGGCCCTTACTTAGTTCAAAACTTGAAAAAATAAGTATCGTAAAGATAACAAACATACGTATATTATATATGCTATTATAGTTGATAGCTATTATTTGTTGATACATCTCACTTAGGCTTACGCGTTTAAAAACTTTTTTAAGTGTACTCATTCTCTTCTAGCATCTCCTAATGGGGCAACATAAAATACCACCTCTATTCACTTCTTTATCGCTATCAAAACTTCCCTTTAAACCCTTAATTTTCCCCTATTAATAAATTGCTTCTTACTTCAATTAGGACACGACTGGTGTGATCGTATGTTTGTCTGTCTGTCTAAGGTAATCAAAGATCCTACATTCTTTTTACAAATTACGATGTAAAATATAGGAAAAGGGCAATTTAATTTAAAAAAATAAATATTTTTCCCACAATAAATGCGAAGAAATTATTTTTGTCGTATCCTAAAGGGGGTATCACTGAAGGGATCTCCTAAAGTTAATAAAGGGGCATATAATAATTACGTAAGGTGTTTTTCTTTCAATTTGGACCTTTCCCTCCCACTTCGTAAGATAAAATGTAATTTTAACCAATCTCAGTATCGACATCTTAACCTGTCGATACTGAAATTGGTTGTTTTGACATTACTTGACGAGAAGACGCTATTTGCTTCTAATGTTCAGTTGTATTGGATTACAATTGTTCTTAAGGTGGCTGCTTCGCAATCAATGGTGTCTACGGCCTACATTCGGTGTGACCATCCCCAACAAGGGTGAAACACGTGTAATCGGATTGGCTGGACCCGGGAGGCCTCGTAATTTTAAATCAACCAAGCTAAGTAATCATACTTAACGGGATTTTAATTATATATATTATTAATATATATATATATATATATATATATATATATATATATATATATATATATATATATATATATATATATATATATATATATATATATATATATTATATATATATATATATATATATATATATATATATATATATATATATATATATATATATATATATATATATATATATATATATATAATAAAAAAAATACATATAAACAAAACTAAAACAATAAATTATATGAAATATATATTTACTAGTCTTACATTTAATAAAAATTATAATATTTTAAAAAAAGTAATGAGTAAATAAACTATAGAAACATTTAATATTCAACTTTTTGTTCGAAAACTAATAATGGATCCTGTTAATACCTATGTAACAATTTGTTGTTGACTGTTACCTGAATTTGTCTACAACGCTAAGCCAGTGTGGGTACATTTACAATTGCTTAATATTTAATAATTTTTCTGCACTCAATTTAGTAATTCTGCTTTCATGCAATATTATTTGAACACTGATTAAAATGAAATTTAAAAAAATATAAATAGTAGCACACGATTTTTGATGCAATTTATATTTGCGTTTTTTATAAAAGGTAAAAAGCGAAATAATGCTCTTTCTTTGAAGGTACTACGTTTGGACCAATATAAGAAGCAGATAAAGATATAGATTCCTTTTTTATATTCCATTTCCGTTAAAACAAACATAATATTCTGCCTAAAATGTCAAAGGAAGCCGCAGAGCGATTTTCGAAAACCATGTTTTTTACCCTTTTATTATATGTAGTAATGAGATTATCGATGTACCTGTCAAGTAAATAAGAAATGGTATTGCTTTATTAAAAATAGTTAAAGTAAAAATTTTAAAAAGTTTTTTTTAATATTTTTTTATTAATTAGTAAAATACGTCTTTATATTTTGCACATTTTTTTAAACTTTACACTAATATTAATCATTAAATAAGATATTTTTTGATATAAAAGAAGTTTCATTAAAAGATGTAATAAATAATTTTATATTTATATTATAGCTTGTAAATAAGAAGTCATCCTCTCAGACAAGTTAGGTTATCTATGCAGACAAGGCATTATCCAATTCTAAACATAATTTGACCTATCATAAAAAATAAAATTATGAACCTATTTCCTTGCGCATTCGCCATAAGACTGAGAATAGAACCTGCCTAAATGATTTATAAGGAAGAAATTGAATTAAATTTAATAAGTCTCTTTCAGTTTCTGTTTAAATTATGTTTTTAAAATAAAACAAAATTTTGTTTTAAGAACAGAAATAAAATGAAAATATCATGTTATATGTTTATTTGATAATACAATTATGGTTTATACGAACTTATGTTAAATGGCGACATCTGTTGACTGATTTAATAAATAATGGGAAGTTTAAAGCTTTCTAGAAGTCTTAAAAATATTAGAAAAATCTAGTTATTAGCACGTGTAGCACGTTGTGAATAGCGTCAACAGAAGGAGTTTTGCTAATCTTTAGGCTAAAAAAATTTAACGACTCGTTGTAAACCAGGGGTCCCAAACAGGCCCAGGGCCATCCGGCCCGGGAAATTTTTTTTGGGGCCCCCGGAGAGCTAGAACGAAAAATCCTTTTTTTAAAACAAAAATTTTTTTTAGCAAATTAAATTTGTTTATAAGTATTCAATTTTTTATGTTGAATAATTATTAATATAATTCATTATTGGTCAGGGCAACCCCTAACCCTAACATTTTGTAGGCTTATTTTTTGTTTTTGTGATAAGTTGGATAAAAAAACAAAATTGTAATGAGTAAAGAATGTATAATATGCAAAAAATTTTAACCCTATATAATAACAAAAATTATTGAAATGAATCCAACTAACATTTTATACATTTTAAATAATCACATAACTTATAACAAACATAATGCATATGAAATACTAATGGATTTATGTAATTGAGATTTTCCACTGACAATAGTTTGTAGTTGTGGACTAATTTTACTTGTACCAATTTTAAAAAGATTTAAGATGCTATCAGTTAATTTATCTGTAAACATTTTTTGTGTACTTATTTTGGGGGAAAGGGTTTTTTACACAAAAAGTATAAAAAAAAAACAGACCACGAGCAAATTTATGCAAATTATCAAATTTGTCAGTGGAAGACTCTTATAAAATTCCAAAAAAAGGTTTTATATTTGTTCTTAAATTTTATCACTGCATTTAGATCAATCATTTCCCCTTTTAAGTTCCGGGGGTAGGGTTTCAATGTCGTATCAAAAAGGTTTTTAAAATCTTAATTTGATTCGCAATGGCATCAAAGTCCGAAAACGATATCAAAAATTTTTTTCAAAACACTCAAAGTTTGTTGAAAATCGATAGGAAACCATCTGTATGGGCGAATATTTCCGTTTTAAAATGTGAAAAAAATTTACTTCGTGTTGTTGAAAAGTCTCATTTTTCCGGAATGATTTGATATTGTGATAAA